>CAUYRH010125759.1:0-22884 GCA_963574655.1 Perodicticus potto | reverse complement strand
TCTGGGCTTGGCGCCTGTGGCACAACGGGCTAAGGCGCCAATCACGTACACCTGAGCTGGCGGGTTCGAATCCAGCCCAGGCCCGCCAAACAACAATGACGGCTGCAACCAAAAAATGGCCGGGCGTTGTGGCGGGCGCCTGTAGTCCCAGCTACTTGGGAGGTTGAGGCAAGAGACTCGCTTGAGCCCAGGACTTGGAGGTTGCTGTGAGCTGTGATGCCACAGCACTCTATCCAGGGTCACAGCTTGAGGCTCTGTCTCAAAAAAAAAATATTAAACTTTCTGGAGTCTTCTCTGCCATCTTTAAATTATTTTTTTACAGATAAGGTCTCACTCTGTCACTCAGGTTGGAGTGCGATGGTGCAATCATGGCTGACAGCAGCCTCAAACTCTTGGGCTCAAGACAACCTCCTGCCTCAGCCTCCTGAGTAGGTGGGATTACAGGCACATACCACCTCCCCCAGCTAATTAATTTTTTTTTTATTGAGACAGGATCTCATTAAGTTGCTCAGGCTGGTCTTACAGCCCTGGCCTCAAGTGATCCACTCACTTCAGCCTCTCAAAGTGCTAGGAGTTACAGACATGAGCCACCATGCCCAGCCTTCTCTGCCATCTTTAAAGAAGCCCCAAGACCTATGGTCTCCTCCAGCTACCATACTATCTCTGTTTTCTCTTCCTTCCTTCCTTCTTTCTTTCTTTTTTCTTTCTTTTTTTTTTTTTTTGAGACAGAGTCTCACTATTTTGCCCTGCGTAGAGTGCTGTGGCATCACAGCTCACAGCAACCTCAAACCCTTGGGCTTAAGCAATTCTCTTGCCTCAGCCTCCCAAGTAGCTGGGACTACAGGCACCCACCACAACACTAGGCTATTTTTTGGTTGTAGTTCTCATTATTGTTTGGCTGGATCCGGGCTGGATTTAAACTCGCCAGCTCTGTTGTATGTGGCTGACGCCCTAGCCCCTGAGCTACAGGCGCTGAGCCCCATGTCTGTTTTCCTTCACAAATTTCTTCAAAGAATTCGCTATATAGTAATTGATGAATCCTTTTACTCATTTCTCAATCATTCTCCAATATACTTAAGCTATTTTTTGCCACCATCACTCTCCTAAAACAGCTCTTGCTGAGCTCAATGCCCTGAATTCTACGAATAGTTCTCTCTTACTTCCCTTGCCCTCTTGGCAGTTTTCAGTTCTATTGACTACTACCTTCTTAAAATCCTCTTGTCCTTGGGTTTCAGAGACACAGGATTGGGTTTTCCTCCATCCTGTCTGGCTTTTCCTTTTCAGGTTTTTCCTCCTATTTTCCACCTCAAAACAGTGTTTTCCAGGGATTGGTCTTGAGTCTATTTTTCTTCTCTATCCAATGCCTAGTTAGTTTCATCTATTCCCCTGGGTTTAAATATCAACTATATACCAGTGGCTTTCATATTTGTATCTCCTCTGAGCTGCAGTTGCCTACTTGACGTCTTCCCGTTGAATGTCTCGAAAGCCTATGAAGCTCAACGTATCCCAAACTAGAGCAAAGACTTTCTCTCCTTTTCCCAAATTGGAGTGTTCCCATCTCAATAAGATGTACCACCATATAAGCCAGAAACCTAGGAGCTGTCCTGGGGTGTCTCTGTCTTCATCATCTCCCACATTGCCAAGTCTAAGTTGTCTTTACCTTCTAAATATCCCCCAACAGCTTCTCTTCTCTTCATCTCCACTTGCAGCACCCTAATCCAAGCCTCATGATCTCTCAGATGGACCACTGCAGTAGGCTCCTGACGGATCTTCCTGCCCCCACTCTTTTTTTTCTCTACAATATATTCTCCACACTGAAATTGAGGGAGCTTTTCAAAACATGGATCTGATCATCTTTCACTCTTGTTTAAGCCCCTCAGGCCTAGGGTCCTGCGTGATCTTGCACTATCCCACCTCTTCTGTCTCGTGTCACAGTACTCTAGTCTCTTTGCACTCCAGCCACACCAGTTTTCTATTTTTTGAATAGAGCCTTCACATGTGCCCTTCCCTTTGCCTGGAATATTCTTCTATCCTCCTTTCATCTTTCTGACTCCTACTTAACCTTCTGATCTCAATTCAGACATCACTTCCTCCGTGAAGCCTCCTTGACTGAAATGCTAGACTGCTGGACTAAGGCAAATATGCCCTCCCACCATTCTAGTCTCTGAGGGCACCATAAATATCTCCTTAATTGCTCTTATTGCAGTGTTATTTTTGAGTTTATGTGATTATTTAGTTATTGTCTGTCTTCCTTACTAGACTGTAAGCTTCATGAAGCCAGGGACCAAGTCTGCTTTTGCTCAGCATTGGTCTCTAGCATCTGGCCTAACTACCACTTGATACACAGTAGGTACTCGATAAATATTTGTGAGGTTAATGAATGAATCCCATAGTGATTTTTGTGTGTAGGAAATATATTAAACTATGACAGTCATTATTTCTCCCTTTGCTATGGCTTTCAGAAAGCTAAAACTCATAATTAAAACTTGTGATGAATAATTTTATGTGTCAAAATTTTATGGGTTAAGGGATGCCCAGAAATAGGGTGTGTCTGTGAAGGAGTTCTGGAGGAGACTAGCATTTGAATTGGTAGACTGAGTAAAGCAGATGGCCCTTGCCACTGTGGGCAGCATCCGATCTCTGGAGGGCCTGAATAGAACAAAAGGCAGAGGACGGTTGAATTGGCTTTCTTCATGACTGCTGAGCTAAGCTATCAGTCTTCTCCTGTCCTTGGACTAGGATTTACACCATTGGCTTCCCAGTTTTCAGGCCTTTGAGCTATAACTGGAAGTTTACACCAGTGGCTTTCCGGGGGCTGCAGGTTGCAGACAGTAGATTGTGGGTCTTCTCAGGCTCTGGAATGATGTGAGCCAATTCTTTTTTTTTTTTTCTCTCTCTCTTTTTCACTTTTTAAAAAATTTTCTCTATACATATACATGTGTTTATTTGGTTTCCACTTTTTGCCTTCACAAAATTAAAAAGGCTTAAAATTTAATAACAATAGGCTCGGCACCTGTGGCTAAAGCGGCTAAGGCGCCAGCCACATTCACCTGAGCTGGCGGGTTCGAATCCAGCCCAGGCCCTCCAAACAACAATGATGGTTGCAACCAAAAAATAGCCGGGCGTTGTGGTGGGTGCCTGTAGTCCCAGCTACTTGAGAGGCGGAGGCAGGAGACTCCCTTGAGCCCAGGAGTTGGAGGTTGCTGTGAGCTATGATGCCACAGTACTCTACCTAGGGTGACAGGTTGAGGCTTTGTCTCAAAAAAAAAATTAATAACAATAACAATGTTTAAGATAAAGAGCCAATTCTTTATAATAAAGCTCATAATATATACACACATATGTATATATATACACATAAGTGTGTGTGTGTTTTTTGTGTATATAAATAATTCTGTTTCTCTGGAGAATCCAGATGAATACAAAGCTTAATCACAACAATTATATCAACCCACTAGAAATAGCATATTGGAATTCTTTTTATCTCCATGTGCTATTTCTAGGTTATTGACCAATGAGCTCTGTTTTAGAATGAGATGGCGGGGTATGTGTGTTCCCTACATGTACCTATGTGTACACATGTGTATGGGTACAAAGAGAAATCAGTACATAAATACAAAGTGTTGAGAGAGATTGATATGAAACGGAGACCTTGTCTTTTTTCTCTCTCTCTCTGTTGCCTGGGCTAGAGTGTCATGGCCACGGTCTATCTCATAGCAACCTCAAACTCCTAGGCTTAAGAGATCATCCTGCCTCAGTTTCCCGAGCATCTGGGACTACAGATGCAGCCACCAAGCCTGGATGGCTTTTCTATTTTTAGTAGAGATGGGATCTCGCTCTTGGTCAGGCTGGTCTCCTTACCTCAAGCAATCTGCCTGTCTCGACCTGCCAGAGTGCACAGGCTTGAGCCACTGTGCCCAGCGGTGGAGACCTCATCTTAATCAATGACTAATGGTGGTAATGGTAAAGCCAGTATCTTGCTAAGGTGTCATTACCATCTTTATCCATCTCTGTGTCTTATTTCAATACTGTCACGATCTTTGTGACTCATCCATGGAGGACTGTAAGGCAATTGGGTAGAGAGACCTTGTTTCTCCAGATTCTATACTGTATCTGTGGGTCAATGTAACCCAACTTGCAGAACTTAATCATCTTTTTTAACCTTTTCTTTTTTTGAGACAGAGTCTTAAGCTGTCACCCTGGGTGGAGTGCCGTGGCATCATAGCTCACAGCAACCTCCAACTCTTGGACTCGAGTGATCCTCTTGCCTTAGTTTTTCTATTTTAATAGAGACAGGGTCTCGATCTTGCTCAGGCTGTCACAAACTCATGAGCTCAGGCAATCCACCCGCCATGGCCTCCCAGAGTGTTAGGATTACAGGCGTGAGCCACCACACCCCGCCAGTTTTTTAATCTTTTTTTCCCTTGTGAAATATAACACACACACAGAAGAATTCCTAAAGCATAAGGATACACCAAAAGCAGTATTGATAAAGCATACAGCTATGTACCTACGAACAAGATGTAGAATATTGATATTTATTGTCTATACTGCACCTTGGATAATGCCCTACGGCATATTTGGTATTTTCTATTTGATGTGTGTGTAGTCTCCCCCGTTAGATGCTAAGTTCTTTGTGAACAGAAACTTGAGACTTTATATTTCTTTCTAGATCCCACAGTGACTAATGCAGTGCCCTAGATATGGTCGTTGCTCAGTACATTTTACACGATTGTTCTCTATGACTCTGGGAAGACTTCTGAAGACTAATTCTGGCAAATGAGAATTGTTTGAGGGGCTCAGTGCCCATACATCAGTGGTTAGGGTGCCAGCCACCTACACTGGGGCTGGCAGGTTTGAACCTGGCCCGGGCCTGCTAAACAACAATGACAACTATGACAACAACAACAACAAAAAAATAGCTAGGCATTGTGGCGGGTGCCTGTAGTCCCAGCTACTTGGGAGGCTGAGGCAAGACAATCCCAAGAGTTCGAGGTTGATGTAAGCTCTGACACCACAGCACTCTACCAAGGGCAACATAGTGAGACTCTGTCTCAAATAAGTAAATAAATGAAAATAAAAAAAAGAATTGTTTAGGGAAACACAAAATTACATCATTTGTCTAATTATATACAAACCAGAGTATAAGGATGACTGGTATTTCATGATGTGGGGAGGAGGCACCCAGCGTTCCCTTGAGTTCTGGCTCCGGCCCAGTATATGTGTATAATTCCAGCTGAGGGCTTCTGTAGCATCCTCCTAACCAGTCTCCCTGTCTGTAATCTTATCTTCAATTAGTTCTTCACTGTAGTAACTCAAGTGATCTGAGTAAATATGGCCATGCCACTGTCCAGTAACTATTCATGAAGTGGTTCTCCAACTATAATGTGACTCCAAACACATTTGGTACAAACTCACGTTTCTTCTCCTATACAGAGATTCTGATGCAGCAGATCTGAGGTGGAGTCTAGCCCTCTGTATCTGTAAGAAGCACTATAGGTAATTCTGATGCAGCTGCTTTGGGACTCACCCATTAAGAAATGCATCTTTGAGGGCTCTTTACTTCAGCATCCTTGGCGTGGTACACAAGGCCTTTAATGGGTGCCCCCTTTTCATGCTGACTATTCCATCTATGCCACTCCATTCCCATGTCACAGTCACTGTCATTTCTTGCTTGAACTGCTACAACAGTGTCCTTACTCTCAAGTCATAGCTGCTTTAATCACCCTCTGCTCCAACTTTTTGCCCCAGCTGGAGCCAGACTGACCTTTCCAAATTGAAAATATGTCCATGTCACTCCCCCACTCAAAACTCTTCAGGGATAGTTTCTCCAACTAGTTCGGGTGGCACAGCATCTGGATGTGGTGTTGTTCTTTCCAGAACACCCTGAAATAATTGACATATTAAATCGCACCATATGAAATAAAACTCTTCTCAAAAGAACACTTCTGCTAGCTGAAAGTATATCTACATTATGTGTATTCAATATAAATTCATAGCCACAAGCACAGATGTCCATGAAAAAAATAAACTGTTGAATTAAGCATGATCAGTACTGAGATTGTCTGTTTCATATTCAATTGCTACTTGTTCATTCGTTTTGTTGCTTACTAGCCGATAAGTAGAAGCATCTGTCAAAGATTAGGAAAAAATTATGGATTAAAAAGTTAAAATAGGGAAATTTCTACCATTAACTGATCGTTCCTTCCCTTCCTCCCTCCCTTCCTCCCTCTCTCCCCCCTCCCTCCCTCCTTCCCTCCTTCTCTTCCTTTCCTTTCTTCTTTTGTTGTTGTTGCACTGTGCACATCCACCATTAACTGATTTTTCTTTTCCTTCCCTCCCTCCCTCACTCCCTTCCTTCCCCCCTTCCCTTTCTTTCTTTTTGTTGTCATCGTTGCACTGTGAGCATCCCATGTGCTCCAGGCATTGTTGCAGGCTCTGACTGAGTAGGCATTGTCTCTGAAGACCACAGCTTGAGAATCCCTACTCTGGAGCAACAAGTTTAAGTAACTTGGCATGACCAACCTGACCCTTCCAGATCTGGCCCCATCTTATCTTCCATTCTCATATATGGCCACTGTCCCTTCCTCCTATTACTCCTTGTGCCCAAGACTTGGAATTCCCTAAGTGTTCTCTGGCCTTTCTGATCATACACATGGTCCCTCTGCTGTTCCCCCTTGACTGCCAGATAAACCACTATTTATTCTTCCAGACTTAATCCAAAAGGCTCTTCTTTGAGGTACCTTCCCTTGCTTCTTGGATTCTTTTCCTCTGCAAGGTCTTGCTCCTGACTGATTATATCATTTATCACATTATTTGTGGAGATATCTGGCAATGGACTAGAAGAGTCCTTAGTTTGAGATGGGGTTTTGTCACCCATTCTTTCTTGAGTCCTCTGGCACTTAGCACAACTGCTGCTGATATGCAGTTGGGATTCAAGGAATATTTGTGGAATGAATGTAAAATTGCAAACGAGGCAAGGCTTATCTTTCAAACCCTTCCAGCTCCTACATGAGCCCCTCTACTTCTTATTTGGCAGCTCTTCCCCAAGCCTGGGCACTACATACCCTCATTCTGCCCCTCACAGAAACTCACCAGGACCTGCCATTATTGACAATAGCCTAGGCTTCAAACTTTTACCCCCATATCCAAACCTTACCTATCCTGTGTCCCATCCCACTGGGGCTAGATTTTCAGACAAACCAGTGGTCCACAAACTTTAGTACAAATCAGAATCCCCCGGAAAACTTGTTAAAACACACATTTCTGGGCCCCTGTCCTGGAAGTTCTGATTCGGTGTGTCTGAGATTGGGCCTGAGAATCTGTGTTCCTTATAATTTCCCAGATGATGCTTTTACTCCTAGCCAAAGACCACATTTTGAGAACCATTGGAAAATACTAATGTAAAACCAGAGGTAGAAGGTGATAATACACAAAGGAATCCTTAGTTCATCTTGACTCAGCCCTTCACTGAATTTCTGATTCTGTTGGCATGTCTAGATTTCGTTAATCCCAGATCATTTTCCCTCTGCTTCCCCTTGTCTTCCTCTTCCAGCATTCTGATCTTACATTTCAGGTTGTTCTCAGGCTTCTCCATTTGTGACCAATGCTGTTGTCCTCATTTTCCTTTCACAAATCCACACTTGCGGGACAAAGACAGCCCTTTCCTGAGTTCTTGGGTCCGTTTCACTGCCCTCTTCTCCCTCTCTGCCCCCTCAGTGTTTCTCTATACAATGTTAGCACCCCAACCCCAGTGGTCGAGTGACCTTTCTAAAGCTTAGCTCCAATGAGGGCCCACTCCTATAGAGCAGGGCTAGCCACTTCCCCCCATCCAGGCAGCGGAGTCCGGTTCCACTAACAGCATTAGCATGCTAATGACAGTCACCTGCTTGCCCATCTTCTTTAAGGACAGGAGAAATACTAAAAATGGCTCATTTATATGCTTCTGCTCATTTCTTCACTGCACAAACATTGATTGAGCACCTGCCAAGGGACCCTGCAAGGATACATCAAACATGAGCACATACATATCTGTGACAGTGGCTGCAAGTCCAACACAAGGCTTCACAGGGGATCTTGTGGCCTGACTCGTCAACACGGACAGACATTCCAGGAAGAAAACTCACCATCTGACCACTCACGAGCCCTCTTGCCTCCTCAGCCCTCACATCTTCCCTGTGCCCAGGAAGCTGACCTGGGACCAAAGACTAGGAGGCAGCGACCAAGGTGACTTCCAAACCTCTTTGTTGAAATGAGCATTATAATTCACACCTGTCAGACACATAAAGCCCAGAACACAAGGATCTAAAACTTCCCTACACTTGACACACACACATACCAAAAAAACCCAAACACTGAAATATACAATCTGACACATATCAACACAAATCAAAAATACACACTGACACACACACTAAAACACACAAACACACTGACAAACACACCAACATCACACACATTGATGCACTGACACATGCAAAAAAAATACACGCTGGCGGGCGGGCACACACCGGCGGGTCAGAGAAAGCAAACTGTTGCGGGAGACTTGAATTGCCCACCTGGTTCAGGTCTTCGAGGTCCATCCAGTGTTCACAGGGTTTCTGGTAGTGTCTAGGGACAGGTGGGTCGAGTGGGGCACAAGGGTGGGACACCAAGGATTCCATGCTAAGGATTTCTCTCAGTGCTGGGCAGAAATGTCTGGAGCTTCAGTACGCGAGGAGTGCTAAGGCGGGAGGGCAGCACACGGGAGCCCAGCAGGCCTCTGGATTTGGCTCCATCCTCCTGGCAGCAGCTTTCAGTGCTGGCTTCCAAATGCTCGCTTCTTGTGCTGTCACCATCTAAATCCCAAGTCCAGATGGGACTTAGCGGCGCTGGGGCCTTTTGGTCCACGATGCCCCAGCCTTTGCCAGGGAAGACCCGTCTCCCAGACATCCAGCCTGGAAAAGCCAGTCACCTCTGACTCCCTGCCCCCATCCAGTTGGGCCCAAGGCATACAGTGGCTCTCAAACACAGCCCTGGAGTGTCACTGTCACTCCAGTCCTGGGCCCAGCCTCTCCTCCAGGCCCTCCAGAGGGTCTTGGAGACTCCGCCTACCCCTCTTCTTGGCTGCTGCCATCTCCCCTGTGAGCCTGCATCTTCTGTCTCACAGAACTCCCCTGTACTGGTCCCTAGGAATGCCAGGCTCTTCTCTTCAGGCCACTCCTGGGTCTCCAGCACAATGATGGAGCAGTAGGCACCCACTGAATACTTGGCTCTTCGTGACTGTCTCTATTGCTGTCCCCGCATTGTGTCTCTTCTTTCTTCTGCTCCCCACTCCCCGTGGGAATCCTCTACCCTCAGCTTGAGTGCCTCCGATGCCAGGCCCTGCACTTGGCACTTGAGATGCACTTTGAGTGCTTGTTCTCAAGCAGCAAAAGGCACATCAGAGCTCCCTGAGAGAGTGTGAGAAGCACCACCCCAGCAGGTGGAACCAAGTGCCAGGGAAGCTCTTCTTGTGGCCACTCCACTTTCTCTTCTCCTCCCTTCTCCTAGGCCAGGGCCTCTAGGTTGGGTCCCTTCTCTCTGGTTCCTACTTTTCTTTTGTCCTCTCTCCTACCTCCCTCTCAGTTGCTGCCGCCCTGGGCTTCTGTGGGCTCACCTTCCATGCTCCGTTGGGAACTGGTGGGCCCGGGTTTCCCCCATAGACCAGCCTCTCTTCCTCCATCTGGAGTCCTTCTCAAGACCAGGGAACCTGCCCTTTTGGGGACTGGAATGGAGTGTCCCGCCCCGTTCAAGCCTAGGGCATGCCAAATCTACCAGGCTTTTCCAGTTACATGAAGCTAGGAAGGGGCCAATCCCGGAAAAGATGGGTGGTCTCAGGACCTGAGAGGTGGAGACGTGCTGAGAACAAGGGACAGGACGTGTAGCGGGCGTTTGGTGCGGATTTAAGAAAAGGAGAGCAGGCAGGCATAGCCCCTGGCTAGGGAGGTCCTCCACTCTAAGCACACACTATCGGCCGCCTAGTCCAGAGTTGAATTAGAGCTATAAGGGAAATCAGGGGGCGGGACAGAGACTGGAGGCCACTCTCGGTCACCTGCCTCTCCATCCCGCTGGACAGAGCTCGGGACCTGCATCCCCAGCCCTTCCTCCGAGACTCCATCGCGCCCTGGCACTAGAAGGGGTGAGTTGTCTGAGCTTGTGCTTACGCTGTTTACAGCTCGGAGAGACGAGGCGCGTGGGGTCCAACTGCATAAAGTGGTGAGCTCGGCTCCACGGAACTACAGTCCACAGCACCCGAGGCTTGGAAATCTCTGGGGAACAGGGGGCGTCTCAGGACCCCTGGCTCCGGACTCCGCGTGTCACAGCTCAGTTGCGGGGCCGCAGTGCGGCTTCTGGCAACAGCCCCCTTTCTAAGCTCCACTGTGGAGCGGCAGGTGCCGCAGGCTCCCCCCACCTCCGCTCCGCCTCAGCGGCGCTCCGCGGTCATTGGGGACAGAGGGAACAACAGAGGAGCATGGAGACTCCAGTGGCCAGTCACTCCCACACAAGCACCCTGGGATGACGATGGAAAGGCAGAGGGGGTACCAGGGGCCGGGAGGAGGGAGAGGAGGAGTGCGGAGCTCCGTCGCTGAGCTGAGCGCGGGAGGGGGGAGGGGCGGAGGCTCTTCTCCAGCCTCCAGGGTCTGGGGACTCTGGATGTCAGGGAGAGCAGGAGGTGTAACAATTCAGCAGAGGTCGGGACGTACCACGGAGCCCAGTGGCGGGGGGGGGCAGAGGACGTGGTCACCGAGGGGAGCCCCCGCCCCCCTTCTCAGAGGCCTATGGCTGGGGTTGCGGGGAGTATTGGAACTGAGCTCTTGGTCTGGGGAGGCGGTGCGTTAAATCCGCCCCCTCTTTATACCCAACTTCCGAGGGAGGTGGGCGATAGAGGGGAGGTTGGGGTTGGACCAGCGGCGAGGGGGCCCCTCCCTTGCACCTCCCCCCACTGGACTTGGTCGCGCCCGAAGTGTAACACTTTCTCTTTGTCGGAGGAGCTCCTCTGTTTCCTGTGCGGTAGCTCCCGTTGCGGCGGCTCCCGTGGCAGCCCTGGCGGACGCAGGAGCGATGGCAGCGACCGATATAGCTCGCCAGGTGGTGAGTGCGGAGCTTGAGTGCTAGCGCCCGGGGTGGGGGTCTGGAGAGGGTCAAGGAGACCTGGCTGCCGCTACAGCCGCTGAAAGGACGACAGTGAGCAGAGTCCAGGAGCCGAGGCACCGCGGGACTTCTGCTCTCGGGGTCAGCGGCTCAGTTCCCTAGGCTGTCCCAGAGAACCGTGGTGGCGGGCGTGGTGGGGGGGTTGGCAAAGCATGCGGGCCGGCAGCTGAACTTGCATTGCTCAAGAGCTGCAGTAAGCGCCGGCGCCTCGCTAGCTGCAGCTGCGGCCCCACCGCTGGGGCGTTGTCGAATGAATGGCCGCACGAGCTGCTGAGCCCTCCGGGTCCCTGGCACCCCGGCCTTGCTGCGCCCCTAGGCACAGCTGTGCGCCGGGACCCTGGCCTGAACTGGAAGAGGGACGCGGGGTTGGGTTAGGTTGGGGCAGAAAGCAGTGAGTGAGTGAGTGTTGAGGGGGCGGGGAGGTGACTGGCTGGGGTAGGGTTTCTCCATATGCATTACATATGTGACTGCGTTTGTGTGTATCAGTGTGTGCGCATATATGTGCGCGCGCGCGCTCTCGTGCTTTCCCGGGCGGGCGGCAACGGCGCCCGGATTCTGTCTGTGACCCTAGATAAGTCTGCCTGTTTCTCTGAATGTGCTCACCTCTGTAGTGTGGGTCCGTGTCCGAACGCCTCTCTGCTGGTCCTCTGTGCCACCGGGTCGCATTTGTGCGTCAGTGTGGGGTGCAGTTGGCTGGCCTGTAGGTGGCAGGCTGTGTATTTTGGCGTGGTTTTGAGCGGGCCTCTGGGGATCTGTTTTGGGTGCGTGTTCGTTGTAACTAGGCTTGTGTACCAAAACCTGTGGAGCCGGCTTCTTTCTATGGGGACTCGGGAAAATAAGTGTGAGACTTCCAAAATTAGTGCTGTCTCTCTTTTTATTAGCGATTGACCCTGGGGGAAAAAAAAAGTCTTCATTTAAAGAACTGAAGTTTTCCAGCCTGGGTTGTGCAGAGAAATCATGTCGAAGTGACCTGACCTGAGGCCCCACGTTTGTTTCTTTGGCCAAAGTTTGGTTACAAAGGGAAATTATTCCATTTGGTACAACACCCTAGCTCTTCTATTTATCCCTGGGTGTTTGGGATTTTAAGAAGCCCACTGACACCTCAAGGCGAGGAAGAGGCGAGAGAAAGAGATAAGTCAAATCCCATGACACCAAATCCTACTTGATGATAATCTCTGAACCACTTAAAAATGTTTTAAAACCTTGTAGCTTACTTATTTAGGAGAATAGTTCATGCAATGCAATCCTAGTGCAAAAAAAAAAGAAAAAAGACGCCTCTAGGTATCTGGTGTAATTGAAATTGATTTGTTTTCAAAATCTGAATCCAGAATCGGATAGTACTTTCTCTACAGGGCATGTATTAATTTATTCCACCCTTTTGTCCATGTTTAGGAGACCAGAAACCTCCCCCGCCTCCTGCACACCCCAGCACAGAACTCTTTATATGCTGTTATGATGTGGAAGGACCAGGAGATAATGTTATGTGATGAAAGAATTTGAGATAATTCTCTTTTCTCCAAGAATGGCACTGTAATATGTATTTCTTTAGTGTTTTGAGGGCTCTCAGAGTGCTTTTCTGTTCCTTGTTACTTGTATTTTAGAGATGACATAGCTTAAGTGGAGGAATTAGTCTCCTGGATTACACTTGCTCCATCTTTAGTGAACAAAAATGACACTTATGATTTTTTCTTGTCAGCTAATGAATTTGCATCGACCTGTTCATACTGTCTCACCACCCACTTGCTTGGATTAGCATTGCAGGGCAGATGTTGCAAAGGGGAACATTCCAGAAGGTTGTGTTTCACCTAGGGCACAACTCAAGTAACCCGGAGCACCCCTTTATTATGGAGATGGAGGGTAGGAGGTGATTTAGGGCCGCTTGGTTTGCTTTGCATGGTTCCAGTTTGCTCTGGCTGGCCTTGCCATACTGTATGATGAAGAACATAATTATACGCCAGATTCTGAAGCTCAAAGAGCAGCCTGAGCACTTGAGACCTTGTTATCGTGATAAATGGGTTTCTGGGAAAATTGACGTCACTCTCCAGGCCCCCCTTCCCCCAGTCAGTGAAGCTCTTGTTTATGTGTCATTTGTCTCTCTCTCCTCCTTTGTGTCTGCAAGAAGTTATAATTCACCAGGGAAGATAGAATTACCTCAAGAGACCTTGGATGTCTGGTTGCTGCTTGTTTCTTCCAAGGAACATGTTTCCAGGGTTTGGGAAGAGAAGACTGGAGAATAAACCTTGGTGTGACTAGCTTAAGACATGGTGCCATGGGAGTAGTTCCCTGGTGTGTGTGTTTGGGGGGAGTCCTTTCCAGAGTCATTTGAGGGTTACTGTGATCAAAACAAGCCTTAAGAGTTGTTGGGTAGGGCCTATATTGAATGCATGTAACTTAAAGTTCAATTCTGGTCTATGTAATACAATTCCATCCCATTTGAATGAACACCACGAAAGATTCTGCATGGCAACATTATTTCTCCACTGTATCCATGGGTATTTATTTGATTGATGTGTGTCCAGCATGGCTGGCCCTTGTCAACTACACTAAAAAAAAGCAGTAACATAGTTGATGGCTTTGAAGCTTATAGCTAGTTAGAAAGACAAATTGTGGATACTGTGAAATAACTGGAGAACTATAGAAGATCTTTGGGATGCCCTCCCTCACCCCCATCCTCCACCCATGAGGTGGCATTGGAAGCTGGGACTGCTATTGATACAGTGTATACTCTGAGAGGTTATATGACTTATCCAAGGTAACCTAGCCAGACACAGCATAGGACCCCAAAGCTGCATCTCCTGGCTCATGTACCAAGCTGTTTCTTGGGGTCCAGACTATTAAGTGGTGGCCCATAGAAAGAACATCTCATTGATTCCGGCTTTTAATAACACCATGTGAACAACAATGCTTTCTCCAGTAGCCATCCAGGTAAAGGTTGTTTTCCCAAATGAAAGAACTTGTAGGGGCTAACTCTACCCTACAAAGTTAGTGCGGGGGATTGGCCAGGGGAAACTGTCCCAGAGCAACTGCGTATAGGTGGCGAGAGGATTCAAAACCTCAATGTCCACATAGCCGTACAGGGAATACAGTGCTAAAGCAAGTTTACATGGCCCCAAATATTAAAAATTGTTGAATCTTAGTTGAGGGTATGTGAGTTGTCACTACACTATTTTCCAACTTTTCTCTGTTTGAGATTTTTCAAAATGGAAACTTGAGGGAGAATTACAATGCCTTCCCCACATGTACATGGCCTCTTCCCTCAAGGAGTTTACAATCTAGTGAGGGAGGCAGACACAAATAACTATCTAATTATCATTGTGATAAGTGCTACAGGAGAGCGCCTGCCTGCCTTGAGAGTTCATTTCAAGAGGACCTGATCCAACAATGGATGGGAGTCACAGGAAAGGCTTCCTGAGGGCATCAAATAGCAAATGTGAAGATGGTTGAGATCTCACTTTTGTTTCCGAGTTGGGAACATTTGATTTGTTAATTCACCCACTCTTATTTTCATTCATTACTTCAGCATGTATTTAGTGGGCACCAACTCTGCCAGGCCTTATGCCAGGTGCTGGGGATGTAGTGGTGGCCCAGGCACACAGGAACTGTGCTGTCTCAGAGCTTCCAGATGAAAAGCAGGAATGAGCCCTGTTTCCTCTTCACATCCTAAATCCTGGAAATGTGAGTGCTAGTAGTGTTCTTATTACAAAACTGCATTACTTCAGAGTGATTTGTCTGTATAGTATGATGAGATTTTGATCTGTAGTCATGTGCATAGCATTTGTTTCACGAAGTCTCTGCTGTAAATTTTCTATTAATTGTTGGCTTTGTTACCCAGCACAGCCCCTGCCTTTGTGTGCTATAAGGGAATAAACCCATTGCATTAGTCTGAGCAAAACTAATTAGGAAGATTAGTCCCCTGGAAAAAAAGGTATTCTAAAACTAAATAGAACTGATTTTCTAGGCAATAGGACTTGCGTGGGTTCTGGATGATCAGAGTCACAGTTTAATACTAGGCAGGCATGGTGGCTTATGCCTGTAATCCCAGAGATTCGGCAGGCTAAAGCGAGAGGATTGCCTAAGGCCAGGAGTTTGAAACCAGGATGGGCAACATAGCTAGTCCTTATCACTAAAAAAACCTCCCACAAACAACAACAAAAAAATTAGCAGGGCATGGTGATGTGTGCCTTGTAGACCTAGCTATTCAGGAGGCTGATGTGGGAGAATTGCTTGAGTCCAGGAGTTGGAGGCTGCAGTGAGCTGTGATTGTGCCACTGCACTCCAGCTTGGGCAAAGAGTGATACCTTGTCCCAAACAAACAATTAGCATGAACAATTGAGAAGGGCTTTTCATTGCATAGACATTAAAACTAGTCAAGACAAATGGAAAAAAGGAGAGAGAGAGGAGGAAAACCATGGATAAATGTCATGGGTCTTAGTCCAAAGCGTTACTGCTGGTCATTGGATGACACAAGGCAACACCTACCAGATGACACAGATTCCTTAAAAAAAAATACTGGTCTTTTCATGATGCTTCTTAGAAATTAAAATCCTGCTATGCTCCCACCTCCCCC
Organism: Perodicticus potto; assembly: GCA_963574655.1. Taxonomy (NCBI): domain Eukaryota; kingdom Metazoa; phylum Chordata; class Mammalia; order Primates; family Lorisidae; genus Perodicticus; species Perodicticus potto. The sequence continues at coordinate 7,145 of CAUYRH010125759.1, read as the reverse complement.
TCTTCTTACTGCATCCCCCTTAGCACCCTTCGGGGCCAGAGAAGAGTATACTTGGGTGATTTGGAGACTGCCTGATGTTAAAAAGATTCTCAGCTTAAATCCAAGATAGCACAGTCACGGGTTATGTGGGTTTTCTCTTTTCTTCTTCTCCATATTGCTTTAAATAAAAATCTTGGAGCCATCAGCCATGTAATGATGGATTATTTTAAGTAACAAACGGGAGGGGGGCAGAATAAATTAGAAACACAGACCCTTCCTCCTCAGTTTGGCAGGAGGAGGCTTTTGCTGCTGGGATTTGAAACCGTGGGTTTCTCTGCTGCCTGCACAGAGGAAGGAGGCCACATGCTCAGGAGGGCGAGAAATAATGTTATCCTCTTCTTCAGAGTCTTCTCGTCAGAGGCAGCCATCTGCTGAATTATGCAGCGCTGCTCTCGGCTGGCCTGGCGTGGGGTCATCTTTTGCACTCACTTAAAAGTGACCCGGGAAAAGATTTGCAGGCCTTCTCAGAGCCAGGCCTCAGGGCTCAGATTTCCCCCGCCAGGGCCTTCTCTACCCCTAATGGAGGCCCTGGGGTAGCAGGAGCAGAACTCTGCTTCCTGGCCCTGATGAGGTGTGAGGTGGTGTTTCGTTTCCTCTTACATCGGAGGCCCCCAGCACCAAACGCTGGCGCTGAGGCAGGAACTGAGTTTTTTCAGATCCCCATTAAATAAGACCAGATGGAGGCAGAGGCAAATTCAGACTCCCCAGAGGGCAGTTGGGCATTCACCCAGTGGCCTCTGGGTAAAACTTTTCTTTTTAGCAGATTGCAAGTAACAATGACCAGAGCACCTACAAAACTCTGTTTAATTTCCTGGCTTGAAGGGAATTTGGCTTTTCTGGGCAACTTGACCCACCCTCAACAAGGGTCACCCCTGCCCTGGGGTTGGAGTTATTTTACCTAGACTCTGCTGGTGGAGTTAGGCAGGCTCATTAGCTCTGTGGCTTTGGAGCAGAACTCTGGAGCTGGCCAGGCTGAGGCTTAGGCCAGAGTCAGAAGAGGGGAATGGGAGAGAAAACTGGGGGAGTAAGTGGAGAGGAAAAGGAGCATGGGCCCTCCATAGCACTGACCGCCTCAGTGGTTTGCCATGGGCCCGAGCCACCTTGGTGAGCCCACAGCCTTCTGGGTTGTGTTCTTTGACCCTTCTACTTCGGACCATCCACAGCCTGCTGTCCCGGAATTTTACCAGCATAAAGAAACACATCTGCCACTTGAGTCAGCTTTTCCATTTGAGAGTGGCTGTCTGCTTGACAAGGGCCTGCATCCTAGCACCATTCTGTGCCACCAGGTCCCTCTGTGGCACAGGATAAGGCACTTCCTCTTTCTGAGTCTCTGTTTCCCCTTTTGAAAAATGAGTGGGCTGGATTAGGGGATCGTTAAGGGTGTTTCCAGCTTTAACATTGTATAGTTCTTAGGTTTCCTTTTTCTCCAGCCTAATTTCTTTTAGGTCTTTCCCTGCTTCTGCTTCTGAATGAGGTGGCAAAATATAACTCCACCCCTTTCCTGCTTTGAGCCGTTGAGTTGGGTGGGGTTGAGAGTTGTAGAGAAGGTGAATCTATGTTTTTAGCTCAGCAGGGTCTCTGTAAGTGGAATAGAAACACCACCACAGACAGTGTCTGTGGGTGTAGGTGTATACAGCTATTCTTTCCTTATAAAGGTGCATGACAGCTGAATGTTTATCTATTGAATCCTACTTTAAATGCAATAGGAGAGCTGGCTATTTAATGGAATCCTGCTGTGAATCCTTTTATAGAATGAAAAGCCACTCTGGAATTTATCTTATGTATTAACATCAGAGTTTCATCTACTGGATTTGCTAAAAATGCTGCTCCCCCCATGGTAAGGATAATCTCCCTGGTGCCTCCTCAGGGCCCCCTAAGCCACTCCCCACTGAAGGGCATTTCTGAGCCCCTTTAGTGGTGCTGCCAGCTTTTGCAGGCCTTATTTCTCCTTGGAACAGCCTCTGTGTTTCTCTCTCCCAGTACAGGCCATTATGACTACTATCAGTTTCCTCTTAGCCTGGCTTAATCAGCGTAAGGGGAGTTCTGATATTTGATGTGTTGGGTGCATTGGACATTGGAGGGTTTTTTTTTTTTTTTAAATATATGTATTTTATTATTCTTCATTACATTATTTCCCCCCCCACCCCGTGGTAAGACAGAATTGATTTACAGAAAAGAATACAGAAAACACCAAAGCTCCTGGTAGAGGGAGAGATTTCAAGTGGGGAGAGAGATGCTCTCTCCGTTCTTCTCCCGGTCTTTCCCCGTCTCCTCCTCTAGGCCTCTAGCCTCAGGGTATATATAGGTGTATGGGTTCTTTGGCCAACGCCTGGCTATTTTTATTGTTGTTGTTGTTGTTGCAGTTTAGCCAGGGCCAGGTTTAAACCCACCACCCTCAGTGTATGGGGCCAGCGCCCTACACACTGAGCCACAGGCACTGCCCAACAAGACCTCTTTTACAAAAACAACAACAAAAGCCCCACATAAACTAAACTAAAAGTAGACTTAACATAAAGCTCAGGGATTACACTCAGGCATTTATACCAGAGAAATGAAGACTTATTTTTTTTTGCAGGAACTTGTTCACAAAGCACTTTTATTCTTAACATCTTCAACAACCCAGATATCTTTCAATGAGTGAATGGTTAAACTGTGGTACATCCATACCATGGAATACTACTCAGCAAAAAGGAATGAACTATTGATGCATGCAACAATATGGGTGGATTTCAAGAGTATTATGCTAAAGGAAAATACCAATGTCAAAAGATGGCATACTGTATGATTCCATTTATATAACAGTCTCTAAAATTACAAAATTGTAGAGATGGATAACAGATTTCCATAGTGGTTTCCATAGTTAGGGATAGTGCTAGAAGGCATTGAGTATTACTATAAAACATTGGCACGCTGTAAATTTTTGTGGTTATGGATTAGTTTTGTATCTTAATTGCAGTGCTAATTACATGAACCTACACAACATAGAACTATAGAGTAGTACCAAAAACTGTATATACATTCTAAGGAAGGATATAGTTTTAAAAACTATATTAAAATTGTAATACTAGAGTCACATTTGACTTCTGCAATTACAAGAGATGCAAGATACAATATACAAGGTAACAAACATTATCAGTATGTACTGGATATTATAATTTTAATGCATTTTTTCTTTCTTAAAATGTTTATACATTTTTTTGGCACCCTCTGAATATACACGCATTGTAACAATATTGATTTCCTGGATTTGATAAGATATAACCATTGGAAAAATTGGGTGAAGCGTGCACAGGACCTCTCTCTACTATTTTTGCAGTTCCCTATGAAGCTATAATTATTTTGAACTAAAAAGTTTGTTTTGTTTTTTTTTTAGCAAAAGAACATTCTAGTGGTTGTGGAGCATGGGTGTAAAGCAGACCAGACAGGATGAAGGTAGGAAAAAATAGTTTGGAGACTCTTGTCAGGTGAAAGATGATATTTGAACCACTACAATGTTTGTTGTGATGGAGAAAAGAAAAACAATGGAAGGGATGTTAAGGAGGTAGGATCAGCAGGATGTTGGTGATATCCAGCTGTGTAGGAGATAGAAGGCAGAGAGGACTCTATGATGACTCTTAAATTTCTAACTTGGGTGATTGAGTAGATGCCAGATATCTCAAATAAAAGAGGACATAGCCTAGGAGCATGAGATGTCCTAGAAGCCATGTTTTCCTAGTCTGCTATACCTTTGTAAATCTAAAAGATGTTGAGTTTTTGAGAACTTTGTGAAATTCTTTAAAGTCTTTCTTCCTTCAATTTCTTTCTTTACCTAGGCTGGTACATTAATTTAAAAAATAAGTTTCAAAGTAATTAAGAACTCTGTGACATTGGGCTTTGATTTCTTTATCTGCAAAATGAACACTATGTTTTGTGATAATGTATTCATAATTGTTCTCAGGGTTTTCTGAAAACTAAATGAGTTTATTTATGTTAAGTACTTAACACATATCAACTACTCAATAAATGCTTACTATTTCTGCTGTTACTGCTGCTAATAATAAAAATTATAGTAACAAAAAATTAGGCCAGGCACCTTGGCTCATGCCTATAATCCTCTAGCACTGTGGGAGGCCTAAGATCACTTGAGGTCAGGAGTTCAAGACCAGCCTAAGCAAAGTCTCTACTAATAATAGAAAAATTACCTAGCCATAGTGGCATGCGCCTATGGTCTTAGCTACTGAGGAGGCTGAGGCAGGAGGATTGCTTGAGCCCAGGAGTTTAAGGTTGCTATGAGCTAGGCTGAGGCCATAGCATTTTAGCCTGGGTGACAGAGCAAGATTCTATCTCAGGAAAAAAAAATAAATTATATATATATAAAGAAAAAAATAAAAAATATTGAAATGTGATGGCTCTTAAAAATTGTGGTCAGCCACAGAAACGCTCAAGAGTCTATGTTCCTCAATTTCTGTTTTCCAGTTCCTTCAGTGATCCTTAAAGAGTAGTCTGCCTATAAAGGAACGTCACCTCAAATACCTGAGCTGGTGTCAGCACTGACATTTCGAGAATGGACTTGCCCAAATCTCAAGAAGCTCTGGCTAGGCAAAGCAGTTGAAGACAAGAACAGAAGGATGCGGGCCTTCCTGGCCTGTATGAAATCAGACACACCCAGTATGCTCAATCCAGCCAATGTCCCCACCCATCTGCTGCTCATGTGCTGTGTACTAAGGTAAGCCATGTGACAGAAAGGCAGCTAGTTCCTTTCTCTTATATTTTTTTGACATTTCTTTTAAGCAGGTGTTTTTATGGCATTTCAGGTGGGGATATTTTAAATTCATTTTAGAATTCAAACATTAAAACTGATTTTTAGGATAGTCTCCTGAGTTTTAATCTTTCATGTTTGGTTTTACTTTAGTTTTTATCTACTTCAAGCCTCATTCCTGATCCAGTTCCCTTCTTCCCACCCATAGTCATCTACTCTTAGGTATGTGATGTATGTCCTTCCAAGTGTCCTGCTATGCATTTATTTAAACATATGTATATCCATGCTTCAAATTTTTTGGCATCAGGGACTGGTTTCATGGAAGACAGTTTTCACACAGACTGGGGTTAGGGGGAATGGGACAGGAGATAGAGCATAGGCAGTGATATGTTCAGCCAGATTCCTAATGGGCCACAAACTGATACCACTTCATGACCTGGGGATTAGGGATCACAGGTTTATAGTATTTTTTGTATATGTAGATAAACATATTTTTCCTTTTTTGACATGAAAGGCATTGTGCTATGTACCTCATTTTGTTTCTTACTTTTTTCAGATTGTTATTTTTGACATCTATCAATATTCATATATGGGTCATTCTTCTTGACTGCTGGATTATGTTTCATCAAATACTAATTTCACAGTATTTCATTTATTGATTGATAGATAGTTGTTTCCAGTACTTTGGTATTACAACAGTTCTATAGGGAATATCTTCATAGATGTTTCTGTCTCTTTGTGTTCCTGTGTCAGTTTATTTTAAATATAAACCCAGGGGTAGAATTCCTGGATCTTATAAAATATACATGTAGATTTTTCACTAAATATTTCTAAATTGCTCTAGGTTATAACTGTACTAATTTATATCATTATGAATAGTTCATAAGCACTTCTATTCCCTCACATTATTGCCAATGTTAATATTATACAACTACTTGATTTTTGCTAATCTAGTGAACTTCAAGTACTATGTCTTTTTTTTTTTTTTTGTAGAGACAGAGTGTCACTTTATCACCCTCTGTAGAGTGCTGTGGCATCACACAGCTCACAGTAACCTCCAACTCCTGGGCTTAGGCGATTCTCTTGCCTCAGCCTCCCGAGTAGCTGGGACTACAGGCGCCTGCCACCATGCCCAGCTCTTTTTATGTTTTGCAATTCGGCCAAGGCCGGGTTTGAACCTGCCACCTTCGGTATATGGGGCTGGCGCCCTACTGGATGAGCCACAGGCGCCACCCTTTTTTTCTTTTTTTATTTTTTTGAGACAGACCCTCAAACTGTCACCCTAGATAGAGTGCTGTGGCAGCACAGCTCACAGCAACTTCCAATTCCTGGGCTCAAGCAAGTCTCCTGCATCCGCCTCCCAAGTAGCTGGGACTACAGGCACCTGCCACAATGCCCAGCCATTTTTTGGTTGCAGCCATCATTGTTGTTAGGCAGGCCTAGGCTGGATTCGGGCCCAGGCTGGATTCGAACCCACCAGCTCAGGTGTACGTGGCTGGCACTTTAGCCCGTTGAGCCACAGGCCCCGAGCCCAAGTACTATGTCTTAATTTGCATTTATTTGACTAGAGTACAAGTTAATCTATGTTTATGCTTATTAGCCATTTGAGTTTTCTCATTCTCTGAAGTTTTTATTTGTCTTGCAAATTTTCTATTAGGTTGCTTGTCTTTTTCTTGATAACTATAGAAGTTTCTTGTTAGATATGTGTGTGTGTACACAGATACATACATAGGAGATATATTCCTTATATTTGTATGTGTCTGTGTGTATCAACTATCTTTTTTAGTCAGCCATAATTTTTTTTTCTTTTTTTTTTATTAAATCACAGCTGCGTACATTAGTGCAATCAAGGGGTACAATGTGCTGGTTTCATATACAATCTGAAATGTTTTCATCAAACTGTTTAACATAGCCTTCATGGCATTTTCCTTTTTTTTTTTTTTCTTTTTTTTTTCCAGTGGTAAGACAGAATTTATTTACAGAAAAGAATACAGAAAACACTAAAGCTCCTGGTAGAGAGAGAGAAATCAAGTGGGGAGAGAAAAGCTCTCTCTGTTTCTCTCCCGGTCTTTCCCTGTCTCCCTCTTTAGGCTTTTAGTCTCGGGGTATATACAGGTATATGGGTTCCTTGGCCAAGAAACGAATGAACACAGTCCCTTCTGCCGAGGGCAAAGTGAATGAATGTATCAATGAATGGACACAGTCTATTCATGGAATTGAGGCCTAGGAAATTCACATGAAATTGACCTAGGCATAGGAAATGGGGGTTCCACATTTAGTCCTAAGTGTAAAGTGAAGGAGAAACCAAGGCACAGTTGTCTCCTCAGCAGTTGTCCGGCCTTTTTGGCTATTGGAGCCTCCGGTGGGG
>CAUYRH010125758.1:0-34987 GCA_963574655.1 Perodicticus potto | reverse complement strand
AAAAAATGGCTGGGCGTTGTGGCGGGCGCCTGTAGTCCCAGCTACTTGGGAGGCGGAGGCAGGAGACTTGCTTGAGCCCAGGAATTGGAGGTTGCTGTGAGCTGTGATGTCATGGCACTCTATCCAGGGTGACAGCTTGAGGCTCTGTCTCAAAAACAAAAAAAACAAAAAAGGTTTTTGTTTTTATAACTAGATGTCCAGTAATGGGATTGGAGGATCAAATAGAAGGTCTAGTTTGAGTTCCTTGAGGATTCTCCATACTTGTTTCCAAAAAGGTTGTATTAGTTTGCAGTTCCACCACCAGTATAAAAGTATTCCCTTCTCTCCACATCCACGCCAGCATCTGCATCTTTGAGATTTTCTGATGTGGGCCATTGTCACTGGGGTTGAATGATATCTCAGGGCGGTTTTGATTTGCATTTCTCTGATGATTAGGGATGAGCATTTTTTCGTATGTTTAATAGTCATTCGTCTATCTTCTTTAGAGAAGATTCTATTCATCTCTCTTCTCCATTGATAAGGGATTGTTGGGGTTTTTTTATGTTGATTAATTTGAGTTCTCTGTGGGTCCTAGTTATCGAGCTTTTGTCCAATTTATAATATGCAAATATCTTTTCCCATTCTGATGGCTGTCTATTTGCTTTAGAACTCTAAAGAAAAAAAGCATAGGTGGCACATTTCTTAAACTGATTGACGCCATCTACGACAAACCCACAGCTAATATTATACCAAATAGAGTAAAACCGAAAGCTTTTTCACTTAGAACTGGAACCAGGCAAGGCTATCCTCTATTACCACTACTATTCAACATAGTGCTGTAAGTTCTAGCCACTACAATAAGGCAAGAGAAGGAAATAAATGGCATTCAAATGTGGGGCAGAGGAGGTTAAACTCTCCCTCTTTGCCAATGATATAATCTTATACTCAGAGAACTCCAAAGACTCAACCCCAAGACTCCTGGAAGTGATCCAAAAATACAGTAATGTCTCAGGATATAAAATCAATGTCCACAAATCAGAAGCCTTTATATATACCAATAACAACTAAGATGAGAAGCTCATCAAGGACACAATTCCCTTCTTAGTAGCTTCAAAGAAAATGAAATACCTAGGTAATATACCTAACAAAAGAGGCAAAGGACCTCTATAAAGAAAATTACGAAACTCTACGAAAAGAAATAGCAGAAGATATTAACAAATGGAAGAACATACCATGCTCATGGCTGGGAAGAATTAACATTGTTAAAATGTCTATACTTCCCAAAGCAATACAAATTCAATACAATCCCCATTAAAATACCAACATTATACTTTCAAGATTTGGAAAAAATAATTCTTCATTCTGTATGGAATCAGAAAAAAACCACATAGCCAAGACAATTCTTAGTAATAAAAACAAAGCCAGAAGCATCAGCATACCAAAATTTGGGCTACACTATGAAGCCACAATGATCAAAACAGCATGGTATTGGCACAAAAATACAGACATACACATCTGGCACTGAAGAGAAAACCACGAAATGAAACTAACCACCCATCTTTTAGCCACCTAATCTTCAATAAAACAAACAAGAACATACACTGAGGGAAAAAATCCCTGTTCAATAAATGGTGCTGGGAGAATAGGATAACCACATGTAAAAGACTGAAACTGGACCTGCACCTTTCTCTACTCACTAAAATTGATTCAAGATTGATAAAAGATCTAAATCTAAGGCATGAAATAATAAAAATCCTCACAGAAACTATGGGAGAAACACGTGAAGTTATCGGACGGCAGAAAGACTTTATGAAGAAGACTTGAGAGGCAATTACAACAACAAAATAAACAAACGGGACTTAATTAAACTGAATAGCCTCTGTACAGCTAATGAAAATTTTTTTTTAAAGGCACTGCTATCAAGGCATTCAAACTTATTGAATTAAGATGTACAGATACTAAAAATGATACAGGAGAAAATATAAAGTGCTGCATTATTTGGAACAGATTTTTTTTCTTTTTTTTGAGACACAGGCTCAAGCTGTCACCCAGGATAGAGTGCTGTGGCATCACAGCTCACAGCAACCTCCAATTCCTGGGCTCAAGCGAGTCTCTTGCCTCCACCTCCCAAGTAGCTGGGACTACAGGCGCCCGCCACAATGCCCGGCCATTTTTTGGTTGCAGCCATCGTTGTTTGGCGGGCCTGGGCTGGATTCGAACCCGTCAGCTCAGGTGTACATGGCTGGTGCCTTAGCCCGTTGAGCCACAGGCGCCGAGCCTGGAACAGATTTTTTTTTAAGATCATTAATCCAATAATGTTATATTACATGGTATAATATGGATTAATTTAGAATACTAGTGCTCTGTGGAAAACATAAAATTTAATGTATATGTAAGTGCAGAATTATTTCGGAGCTTTTTCAGACTTATGATGAAATAAAACTATGTCTACTTGAAGGCTTAAGTATCAGGAAAAGACTCAGCTGAATGACACCTTGAAAGATTCTGGATGAATAGACAGGTAAAGAAGGGGGTTTGGCAAATTATTTAGACTGGTAATGCCATCATTAGAAATGACAACGTAAGAAAAGAAAGAGACTTTATGGGTAGTGGGCATTGGGTTTTATCTTTGAATATACTCAATTTGAGCTGGACTTATTCTCAAAACACATAAACAACTAAAAGTAAAGTGTAGGGCCGGGCAAGGTGGCTTGCTCCTGTAATCCCAGCACTTGGGAGGCCGGAGCAGGTGGATTGTCTGAGCTCACGAGTTCAAGATGAGCCTGAACCACAGGGAGACCTCGTCTCTAAAAATAGCCAGGCGTTGTGGCAGGCACTTGTAGTCCCAGCTACTTGGGAGGCTGAGACAATAGAATCGCTTAAGCCCAAAGTTTGAGGTTGCTGTGAGCTGTGACACTACCGCACTCTACCCGGGGTAAAAAAGTGAGACTCTGTCTCAAAGAATAAATAAACAGGGCGGCACCTGTGGCTCAGCGAGTAAGGTGCCGGCCCCATATACCGAAGGTGGCGGGTTCAAATCCAGCCTCGGCCAAACTGCAAAATAAAAATGTAGCCCGGCGTTGTGGTGGGCGCCTGTAGTCCCAGCTACTCGGGAGGCTGAAGCAAAAGAATCGCCTAAGCCCCCAGGAGTTGGAGGTTGCTGTGAGCTGTGTGACGCCACGGCACTCTACCAAGGGCAATAAAGTGAGACTCTGTCTCTACAAAAAAAAAAATAAAATAAAATAAATAAATAAAAGTAAAAATGGCTGGGCACTGTGGTGGGCGCCTATCGTCCAAGTTACTTGGGAGGCTGAGGCAAGAGAATCAGTTAAGTCCAAGAGTTTGAGATTGCTGTGAGCTATAACGCCATGGCACTCTACCAAGGGCAACACAGTGAGACTCCGTCTCAAAAAATATAAAGAAAGGCTCAGCACCTGTGGCTCAGCGGGCTAAGGCGCCAGCCATGTACACCTGAGCTGGCGGGTTCGAATCCAGCCCAGACCCGCCAAACAACAATGACGGCTGCAACCAAAAAATGGCCGGGTGTTGTGGCGGGCGCCTGCAGTCCCAGCTACTTGGGAGGCGGAGGCAAGAGACTCGTGTGAGCCCAGGAATTGGAGGTTGCTTGAGCTATGATGCCAAGGCACTCTATCCAGGGTGACAGCTTGAGGCTCTGTCTCAAAAATAAATTTTATATATATATATATATATATATATGAAGAAAGAAAGAAAAATAAAAGTAAAGTGTAAACCTAATAGGAAACAGGTATGAATATTTTGTCCAAAATTTGTAGCAGCTTATTATGTAATTGTATTGTTACTATAACCATATTTTCTGAACCAATATTATCAAGATATTATCTGGAAAATAGTGCTTAAAAACTGAAATCTAAGAAGCTCTAGCAATTGTATATTCATGAACACATAGAACATAATACCTGAAATTATTCAAATGTTAGAGTGCCTGCTACATGCCAGACACTGGGACTAAAAGTTTTATCATCCACAAAGAGGAAACAGCCATATAACAAACAAACCTCAAGAGGGAAAGATGCTGAGACAGAAATCTCTGCCCAAAGGATAGTACAGTCCTTTGGAGATCAAGAAATGGGAACATCTCAGATAGGAGACGGCACCCTTTAGCAAAAACACAGAAACGTGAGTAGATGTTCACCAAGCCAAAAGGCAAAGGGAAGCTGCTGTGCTAGGCAGAGGAAAAACCTTGAGAGTCACAGAGCCATAAAACAGTACACTATGCATTTAAGGAGCAAGAATCTTGTTCAAGCACAATGTGCAGGGCAAGGGGTGATGAAAGGTAACATCAGAAGGCAAGTAACTTAAAACTCTTTAACATTTCCTAAAAACTTAATAAGTAAGTGAGTATGAGCCACTGTATTTTAAACTTTCTACTCATTATTCCAACTCAGTCTTCACAACATGTGGCTCAGACTGGTCTCAAACTATGCTATGAAGTAGATGCTATTATAACAGATTTTTTTAAAATGAGAAAAATCTGAGACTTAAGATCAGAAGCAAATAACTGACATTACAAGAAAACAGCAGACTAATATCCTTCATAAACATTGATGCAAAACTCCCAACAAAATACTAGCAAACCAAATTCAACAGCATATATATTTTTTTTAATCAGAGACAGGGTTCTACTCTGTCACCCAGGCTGAAGTACAATGGCATGATCATAGCGCACTGTAACCCTCAAACTCCAGGGCTGAAATGGTCCTCCTGGTTCGGACTCCCAAGTATCTGGGACTACAGGCATGCGCCACCATGCCCAGATAATTTGTTTTGGTGGGAGTGGGAGGGAGGGTAGAGATAGGGGTCTTGATATGTTGTCCAGGCTTGTCTCCAACTCCTGGGCTTAAGTATTCCTTCTACCTTAGCCTCCCAAAGTGCTGAGATTGCAGGCATGAGCCACCCTGCCCAGCCTCAGCAGCATACTAAAAGAATTATACACCTATACTACAACTGGGTATACAAAGGATGCAAAGTCAACAACAACAATCGCTGTACTTCTACACAATGCCGATAAACAATCTGAAAAAAAATTACATACACAATTACATTTACAACAGCACTAAAAAGAATAAAATACTTAGGAATTAACTTAACCAAAGACATGAAAAGACTTATACAACAAAAACCACAAAACATTCCTAAAGGCAATTTTAAAAGATTACAAAAACACATACCATGTTAGTAGATTGGAACACTTAATATTGTTAAGGCAGCAATACTAACCAAAGCAATCCATAAATTCTGCTCAATCCCTACCAAAATCTCAACAATTTTGTTTCTCCAGAAATAGAAAGGCCATTCTAAAATTCATATGGTAGCTCAAGGGATCCCAAATAGCCAAAACACTTCTAAAAAAGAACAAGCTAATCAAAAATCACTTTCTGATTTCAAAAGTTAGTAAAACACTATGGTAATCAAAACAGTGTGGTACTGGGATAAAGATAGACATGTAGTAAGCCAATGGAATAGAAAAGAGAACAAGATAAACCCTTGTATATGGCCTTTCTTGAGTTTGAAAGGCATTATCATATATTTAGGGTAAATGGGAACCACGCACAGTAAAGATTGAGTGTCCCTTATCCAAAATGCTTGAGACCAAAAGTATTTCAGATTTCAGACTTTTTTGGTCTTAGAATATTTGCATATGCATAATTAATGAGATATTTTAGGAATAGGCCCTAAATCTGAACACAAAACTAGGAATATTTTAGGAATAGGACCTGAATCTAAACACAAAACTCATTTATGTTTCATATTTATGTCTCACCTTATACATATAGCCTGAAAGTACTTCCTTTTCTTTTTGTTTAGACGGAGTCTCACTATGTCGCCCTCAGTAGAGAGCTATGCAGTCACAGCTCACAGCAACCTTAAACTCTTGGGCTTAAGCAATTCTCTTGCCTCAGCCTCCCAAGTAGCTGGGACTATAGGCACCTGCCATAATACTCGGCTTTTTTGTGTTGCAGTTATTGTTTAGCTGGCCTGGGCTGGGTTTGAACCTGCCACCCTTGGTGTATGCGCTCTAACCACTGAGCTATGGGTGCCTAGCCTGAAGGTAATTTCATTCAATATTTAGTAATTTTCTGTACAAAACAACATTTTGAATGCATTTTAACTGTGACCTGCTATATGAGGTAAGGTGTGGAATTTTCTACTTAGGGTGTCAAGTCAGTGCTCAAAAGTCTGGAGATTTTGGAGTTTGTTGTTGTTGTTTCTATGGGGGAGGGGAAGAGTCTCATTCCATTGCCATGGACCTAGTGCCATAGCTCACAGCAACCTCAAACTCTTGGGCTTAAACGATCTTCTTGCTTCATCCTCCTAAGTAGCTAAGACTATAGATGCACACCAAGACAACTGGCTAGTTTTCCTTTTTTTTTTTTTTTTTTTTTTTTAAAGTAGAGACAGGGTCTGGCTCTTGCTCAGGCTAGTCTTGAACTCCTGAGCTCAGGCAATCCACTCATTTCTGGAACACTTTAGATTTAGAATTTTTTCTTTTTTATTTTTTTTTGAGACACAGCCTTGATCTGTCGCCCTGGGTAGAATGCTGTGGCATCACAGCTCACAGCAACTCCAACTCCTGGGCTCAAGCAATTCTCCTGCCTCTACCTCCCAAGTAACTGGGACTAGAGGCAACGGCCACAACGCCCAGCTATTTTTTGGTTGCAGCTGTCGCTTTTTTGGCGAGCCTGGGCTGGATTCGAACCCTTCAGCTCAGGTGTATGTGGCTGGCGCCTCAGCCACTTGAGCCAGAGGCACCAAGCCTAGATTTAGGATTTCTGAATTAGGAACGCTGACTTGTATATACTGTATGATGCATATTTTTAAAAATCTTTCTATAGCAAACTTAAGATAGAAAAAAAGGAATCTCATTGATCTTGTTATATATATCAACCTACTTCCTGAGTACCCTCTAACACAGTCCTTTCTCTAATTAAACAGACATAAAAGTTACAGATAGGGGCTCAGCGCCTGGGGCTCAAGCGACTAAGGCGCCAGCCACATACACCTGAACTGGCATGTTCAAATCCAGTCCAGGTCCATCAAACAGCAATGACGGCTCCAACCAAAAAATAGCCAGTGTTGTGGTGGGCGCCTGTAGTCCCAGCTACTTGGGAAGTGGAGGCAGGAGAATTGCCTTGAGCCCAAGAGTTGGAGGTTACTATGAGCTGTGATGCCACAGCACTCTACACAGCTTGAGGCTCTGTTTCAAAAAAAATAATAAATAAACTAAGTAATTAATAAAAAAGTTACAGATAGGCCATTTTTCTCTGGAAAGAACAAATTACCTGAATGTTAGCTGGGAACGTTTCAGCAGCTTGTCTAGAACGGAGGAGATGAGGGACAATTTTTAACTTGACTCTTGTGCTGACAGGGTCCCTTTTCAACTCTGGCTTCAGGACTGCTCCCTGTTAAAATACGTTTGATTATAACTCAGCAATTCAAAATTTTTCTAAGCTGAAAAAGTCATGAGAATGCCTCTAATACAGTATCTCTCCATTTCGCAATACCTTTATACTCTTAAAAATTACTGAAAGAAGACTGGGCACAGTGGCTCATGCCTATAATCCCAGCACTCTGGGAGGCCAAGGCAGGTGGACTGCCTGAGCTCAGGAGTTCAAGACCAGCCTGAGCAAAAGCAAGACCCCGTCTCTACTAAAAATAGAAAAACTAAGGCAAGAGGATTGCTTGAGCCCATTAATTAGAGGTTGCTGTGAACTATGGCAGCACAGCACTTTACCCAGGGTGATACTTTGAGACTCTTGTCTCAAAAAAAAAACGCTCAGTACCCATAGCACAGAGGTTACGGTGCCAGCCACATACACCGAGGCTGGCCAGCATGGGCCAGCTAAACAACAATGAGAACCGCAACAAAAAAATAGCTGGGCATTATGACGAGCGACTATAATCTCAGCTACTTGGGAGGCTGAGGCAAGAGAATCACTTAAGCCCAAGAATTGAAGGTTGCTGTGAGCTGTGATGCCACAGCACTCTACCAAGGGCAACACAGTGAGACTGTCTCCAAAAAAAAAAAAATTACTTAAAGACTTCGGTTTGAATCAGTACAACGCTATCAATATTTATTTTATTAGAAATAAAACAGAAATTTAAAAATACTTATTCACTCAAATATTAAAGAATGAATCTACATAAATTCATAAATAACATTTTCATGAAAATTATACATTTTTCAAAACAAAAATATCATATGAGAGAGTAGCACTGTTTTACATTTTATGCATATCTCTTCAATGTCCACTTTAACAAGAAAAAAATTGGATTCTTATATATTCTGCATTTAATCTGCTGTAGTATGTTCTTTCGGTTTAAGTAGGTAATAAACACCCTGCTTACACAGATATGTGCTTGAAACAGTGAGGATGATTTTAGCCTTTCCCCATAATTGTAGGTATTCTTTTTTTATACTATTTCAAAACTTCAAAAATAATAATTTCTTACAAGTTAGTTGCTTATTAAAAAAAAAAGAAATTTTTTAAAAAAGGTTAGTTACAATTTGGAGTTGAAACCCTATCAATGAACTTTTGCATACTCTGTTATACTATGTTCCCCTGGTCTATCTTGCACTTTGAATGTGTCCCTTACCCTGTACGCTTCTGTAACATCACTGGTCATTTGGAAAATACTGGCTCACTGAGTTAAGCAACATTTCACTATATAACATCCAAAAGCAAGAAAAGCACGAACTCATCTCACCACTCACCTCATCAGAAAAGTCCTTCAGGTACTAATTAGCTGGCAAGTCACGATGGCGGATAAATACAAGTTTCCCAAAATTCTAATGTTTGCTTGAAACCTCAACTTTTATCATAGTCAATGTTTCTCTTACAGTGACAACATCATTTTTCCCTTATAGAGAAAACATCTGCCAGATACCCATCTTAATAACTATAAAGTCTGCCTGCCTACTTAACTCTTCAAATAAAATCTTTTTTTTTTTTTTTGAAGTTTTTGGCTAGGGCTGGGTTTGAACCCACCACCTCCAGTATATGGGGCCAGCATCCTACTCCTTTGAGCCACAGGCACCGCCCCAAATAAAATCATTTTTATTCCTTCATTAAGGATGTTCTTAAGTGAAGCTGAGTTTTATTCTGTCCTTTTTTTTTTTTTTTGAGACAGTCTCACTTTGTCACCCTCGGTAGAGTATTGTGGCATCACAGCTCATGGCAACCTCCACCTCTTGGGCTTAGGCGATTCTCTTGACTCAGCCTCCCAAGTAGCTTGGACTACATGCACCTGCCACAATGCCTGCCTGGCTATTTTTTATTGTTGTTGTTGCAGTTTGACCGGAGCCAGGTTCAAACTCACCACCCTCGGTATATGGGGCCGGTGCCCTATCCACTGAGCCACAGATGCCACCCTTTATTTATTCTCTCCTTTTTTAACCGTGAGTGTATGAAAGTAGAACAGAATGACTGCTAGTCATCTGTTAACACGGCTTTGACTTGTGGTAGGACCCAAGGGTGCACACCCATCAGTGCTTCTGTATCATCTGTGCAAATATCAGCACAGTAAAAAACAGCAAACAATCTCTTGCCTTTGCAGATCTCCTAAAACAGTTCTCGATGACCCCAAAAAGATCTATCCACACTCTTAGAACCACTAAATTAATCCAATCCTTTCTATGTCTACACTAAGAAAATTGGGCCCAGAGAAGTTTAAGGATAAGAGAAACCTCTCCTCCCCAACACATTCATGTGTAGCCATTGAAGATTAGAATCCAGCAGTCCCAATTCTCAATTCTTTGTTCTTTCTGCTATAACCACACTCTACGTAATCTAAATGGAGCTAATATTATGTTTAAACAACTGTTTATGGTTTAAAAAGCAAGAAAGCAACCAACCAACCAAATAATCCTTTTGCGTCTGGCTTTGGACTTGGACTACTTTTAAATGTGGTGAACTAAAAGAACCTACACTATTAAGCAAAAGTCTTATTTGTTGAAAGCTTCAGAAGAACCCATCTTTTCCCCTAGATTCTAGACCGGAGGTCTGCAAACTATAGCTCACAGACCAAATCTGGCCCAACACCTATTTTGACAAGGTCTGTGAGTTAAGAATCATTTTTACATTTTTAAGTAGTTAAAAAAAATTCAGAGAAACAATATTTTGTAATACCTGAAAATTATATGAAATTCAAAAATTTTCCTGGAACACGTACACACTCATTCATTATATATTGTCTATGGCTGCTTTAGTGTTATAATAGAGTTGAATAGTTGAAGCCTCAGAGACCATAAGGCCTGCAAAAGACTAAAGTATTTACAGAAAAAAATTGTTGATGCCCAATAACATATCATGATTAAGTAAGCACTTGAAGTGAAAATACCAAATCCAGTAAAATAAGTTACCAAGAAATTTTAATTCACCTGGACTAATAGGGCTTAAATTTATACCATAAATTCAGGTAAAATCAAAATAACTAGGAAAAATCAATCAACAGATATAGTTCATGTCACCAAAATGTTTTTTATACTAATGTAAGAATAAATCAAAACAACCTACCTCTTTTGTCTTCAGTGGTATATCACCAAGGTATACCTTATACATCTTATTAATGATGGCAGGATTATTCCAGTCAATTAAGCTATGAAAGATTTCAACACAAGTTGTTAAAATATTTTTTCTCCCCATTTCATTGGATTCCATAAAATGACAGCCCTAATATTTATTACCAAAGGATTTACAAACACAGAAATTAAACAGGTGATCAACATTGTAGAAGAGAAAAAAAAGGAAAGCGACCAACTTCTATCAATGTTCATTCTTACAAAACAACAAATAAATACAAATCACTTATGTCACCCTGATTCAAGAGATTATTGTATCCAATGGCCCAAGTTGGTACCACACAAGAAAAATGAACTGTGTTCTTATACAGATGGGCTTTCAGGGCTGACGCCACAGAGCAACTCCAACAAGGCCAAGTTACTTACATGTGTTCAAAGAACTCTGGGGCAGGGTATGATTATTCTGTTTAACCACTTGGAAACCGCAAAGTGGCAAAAAAATTTTTGCCCATGAAATTAAAGCCACATCTTAGGAATCTTACAAACCACTGTATTTCTCTAATGTTTTGGTCACTGCAATTCCCAGCCTCCCTTATGTACCAGCACACACTTGCAGTTCACGCACCTAATACTACTGCACAGCAGTCATGTGGCTGTTAATCCCTAAGACTCCTATTTGGGACCTACAATAAAGTGAATTAGGCTATAAGGTAAGTGGCACTTGGCACTCCTGTGTATCAAACTCCACCCAATCACTGTATAAAGCCAGCAACAGCGCAATCTTTCCTTACACTTGACTAGTGAGATTTTACTCTATTATCTTCTCTCTAGCTTTTGGCATTGGCCCTGCTTGCAAGCTACTTTGTATTTGTGAAAATACAATTTATCATGCTGCTTTGACTTCCTTTCTGATCTATCTCTTCTTCCATAGTTTACCCATCTGCCTCTTCTTTGAATATTCACAAACCCACAATTCTCAAAGACACACTACAATTCTATTTTAGATATTATTCACCCAAGTCTTTCCTCAGCCGAATGATACAGACAAATCCTCACACTCCACTATTGCTTCCCTCCTATCCTACTTCAGGATTGGAGATTTTTGACAAACTAAAAGCTTAGGAGTGTTAACGAGGATAATTTTCGGTGTTCCTTCTACGTTTCCTTGTTCTGCCTTTCTAGTTTTAGCTTTCTGATTACATGTTTGTTATGAAAATTCCTAAGTAAATAATTTAAAATATATAAAATTCCTTATTATCTGCACCATATGCCTATTCACTTTTAATACAACAACTAATTTGGTGTGTCCTGTTCTAGACTTCTTTCCTATGCATGCAGAACAGGTGGATGGGTGTGGCAGGCAGGTGGATAAAGAAATAGGTATATCACTTAAAGAGATTCTTTTGTGTGTGTGTGTGTGTTTTTAACAAAATGACATAATATCTACATATTCTCAACTCACTTTTTAAGACTTAACAATGTTATATTACTTATATGGGGAAAAATATATACATTTGTTTTAATAGACACAACTAAAACTAATTAAAACAATTAAGCATCACATTTGTATTTCCAACCAAACCCACTATATGGTATAAAGAATGGGGCTGGTTGAAACACAACAAGAAGTTTTAAAGCAAGATTTTTCTGATACTTAAAAACCAAATTCCTTAAAGCAACATGATGAAATTTAGATTTGGAAGGAATGTCAAGTACAATTTAGTCCATCCTTTATATTTTATAGAGTTTAAAGCCAGCAAGGTTAAGCCAACCTCCCAAATTCACACAATCAGCAAGAACCATGCCCAGAGTTAACTCTGTAACTACCTCCCTCCTCCTCTAGGCCAGCTCACACACTCTAGCAGTAAGCTATCCCCAGCCGCCACCACACACATACATCTCCAAAAGCAAACTAAGGCACAGTGAAGTTCCTTATTCTGTTACACCTACATATACTGGCTGGTCTTCTTGGAGAGGGAAAATCGTGATACATGCAGCTTTACAAAGACATTATCTATTGTCCTCTACCATATTACGATATAAGCATTAAAATTCAAAAAAGAACTGGCTTAGTGCCCATAGCTCAGTGGTTACAGTGCCAGCCACATACACTGCGGGGGTTCAAACACAGCCCGGGGCCTGCCAAACATCAATGACAACTGCAACAAAAAATAGCCAGGAGTTGAGGTGGGCACCTATAGTCCCAGCTACTTGGGAGGCTAAGGCAAGAGAATTGCTTAAGCCCAAGAGTTTGAGGTTGCTGTGAGCTGTGACACCACAGCACTCTACCGAGGGAAATATAGTGAAACTCTCTCAAAAAACTCAAAAAAGAACTACCTGATGATTTAACTTTAACCAAATATCTTCATTTTTTTCAAATTACTCTTCAATCTTTGCGCACGTCATTTTTTAAATTCACAATGAGTATGTATGCTATTTTGTATTGTGCTTTATTCATTTGCCTTTACTTAGGGGCAATTTACATGTTGCTATGTTAGAATTATTTTGACAGATATATAATATTCCAGGCCAGGCATGGTGGCTCATGCCCATAATCCTAGGTGGAAGGCCGAGGTGGGTGGCTTGCTTGAACTTAGGAGTTTGAGACCAGTCTGAGCAAGACCAAGACCCTGTCTCTACTAAAAGAAGAAAAACTAGCTGGGCCTAGAAGTGCACACCTGTAGTCCCAACTACTTGGGAGGCTGAGGCAAAAGAATTGCTAAAGCCCAAGAATTTGAGGTTGGTGTGAGTTATGATACCACACTACTCTGCTCAGGGTGACAGAGTAAGGCTCTGTCTCCAAAAAAAAAAAAAGATATATTATATTCCATAAAGATACAGTAATTTACTTAACTACATCTCCACAGTGGAAAACTGCATTTGTTTCTACTTTTTTAACAATTATAGAAAATGATATAATAAACAAATCTATATACCATTTTTCTAAATAATTCTTCTTTTAAATGATTTCCTAGATAAAAGGGTACAAATATTTCTATCATTCACCACTTATTACTGCTTTCCAAAAATTATTTCAACTTATAATGCTTATTAATACCATATTAGAATAGCAGCTTCAACAGAAACTTAAATGGATTTAACAATTTCGATACAATTTCATTTATCAATGGACACAAACTGATAGCTCATCGTTCTATTTTTCATTGATTTTATTTCTTCTACATAATATTTTCTATGAATCTATTTATGACCTGTGTGAATTAGAATTTATACAGCAACTCATTTCATGAACACAATTTTAACTTTATTAACCATAATACATATATCATTCATTCTTACACATATATACTTTATTTAAAATGATCTCAAGTGTTTAAGATGGAGAAAAATCACAAATGAGTAACTTCTTTTTTTTATTTTTTTTATGTTTTTTTTTTTTTTGAGACAGAGCCTCAAACTGTCACCCTGGATAGAGTGCCGTGGGATACAGCTCACAGCAACCTCCAATTCCTGGGCTCAAGTGAGTCTCCTGCCTCCGCCTCCCAAGCAGCTGGGACTACAGGCACCCGCCACGACGCCCGGCCATTTTTGGGGTTGCTGCTATTATTTTTGTTTGGCGGACCGGGGCCGGATTCGAACCTGCCAGCTCAGGTGTACGTGGCTGGCACCTTAGCCCATTGAGCCACAGGCGCCGAGCCACAAATGAGTAACTTCTACGATCTTTTTTTTTTTTTCTTTGAGACAGAGTCTCACTACGTTGCTCTGGGTAGAGTGCTGTGGCATCACAGCTTCACACCAACCTCTAACTCTTAGGCTCAAGCAATTCTCTTGCCTCAGCCTCCCAAGTAGCTAGGACTACAGGCGCCCACCACAACACCCAGCTATTTTTTTGTTGTAGTTGTCATGGTTGTTTGGCAGGCCCAGGCTGGGTTCGAACCTGCCAGCTCTGGTGTATGTGGCTGGTAGCCTAGTCGCTGAGCAACAAGCGCCAACTCTACAATCTCATATTTTTCCTAACATAAATCCTTTAAGTTCATTTCCCAGGCCAAAAGTCTGATTTTTTTTGATAACATTCAGAATCTATTCCAACTTTAAACTGCATCTCCAAAAAGATGTGATTCTTTGTCTTCTACAGAATCCTTCTCTTTAGTAAACTTTATCATACACTGGGTATATTTAATAATCTCATATGTTCAAAGTCTCATTACAGAAAACCCTAAAAGAACAACTATGTGGTAAGTTTTTAAAGATCAAGCCCTTTTGGGCAGATGCCTGTGGTTTAGTGGGTAGGGCGCTGGCCCCATATACTGAGGGTGGCGGGTTCGAACCCAGCCCCAGCCAAACTGCAACAAAAATAGGTGGACGTTGGTGGCAGGCGCCTGCAGTCCCTGCTACTCGGGAGGCTGAGGCAAGAGAATCGCCTAAGCCCAGGAGTTGGAGGTTGCTATGAGCTGTGATGCCACGGCACTCCACCAAGGGCAATAAAGTGAGACTCTAGTCTCTAAAAAAAAAAAAAAATCTAGCCCTTTCAATTTTGAAAGTTTAACAGGAAAGTAGTTACCTTTGCTTGCTCTTCAATTCCAGGTCTGCTGCTGTTGCCACACTGTGGCGTGTGTCACTAGAAGCAATCACCAAGTGGAGAACAGCTTCGAGTTCAGGCACCTGTTCAGCTTCTATGAATTTCACTATGCCCAATTTGCACTATAGATAAATGAAGGGAAGGAGAAAGATTGGTCAGGGAAGCAAAGACTATCCACCAAAAGTATTGTTCAACATATCACTGTGGATTAACAGTAACAATGGTAGTAGCTCCAATTTAGTCTTACAACGTGCCAGGGACTGAACTAAAGTATGTATATATTCATGGTTTCATTTAATCCTCACATCTATAAGAAAAGTATTATTATAACCATTTTACACCTAAGGAAACTGAGGCAAGCCTTAAGAAATTAGACACATAGTAAGAGGTGAAGGCAGGATTCAAACCCAAGTCTGACTCCAAAACCACTGTCATCACAGCTCCCCTACTGAGGTTACACAGTCACTCTAGAGTGTAAAGCCTTGAAATCCAAACTTGGGGCCTCTGGGTAAGAGAGTGGTACATTAGGAATAAAGTACTCCATGGATTTTTAAAACTTTAAATAAAAAACCTATACAACTCATCTTCTTTAGAGTTTTACTATACTGCTAACATACTAATTCTTATCCTCTATATTCTTGGATACAAAAACAAAGACTAGGGTGGTGCCCATAGCTCAGTGGGTAGGGCGCCAGCCACATACACTGAAGCTGGCAGGTTCAAACCTCCCCAGGCCAGCTAAAGCAACAATGACAACTGCATCAAAAACATTGCCAGGTGCTGGGCGGCACCTGTGGCTCAGCGAGTAGGGCGCCGGCTCCATATACTGAAGATGACGGGTTCAAACCCAGACTCGGCCGAACTGCAAAACAAACAAACAAAAAAATAGCCGGGCACAAACAAAAAAAAAAAAATAGCCAGGCGTTGTGGCGGGCGCCTGTAGTCCCAAGAGAATCGCCTAAGCTCAGAAGTTAGAGGTTGCTGTGAGCTGTGTGACGCCACGGCACTCTACCAAGGGTGATAAAGTGAGACTCTGTCTCTACCAAAAAAAAAAAATAGCCAGGCATTGTGGCAGGTGCCTGTAGTCCCAGCTGCTTGGGAAGCTGAGGCAAGAGAATCGCTTAAGCCCAAGAGTTTGAAATTGCTGTGAGCTGTGACACCACAGCACTCTACCGAGGGTGACACAGTCAGACTCTGTCTCAAAAAAAAACAAAGAGTAGAAGTTCAAACATAATCTAGTCTATTCAATGTAAGTGAAATGCTAATCAAACAGTACTCAACCTAATTGGCTAGCTGAAATAAAACAAACTAAAGAGAGATGCTGCATAGACCTTCAAGCAATATGAAGGAACTATTAATTTCACTATTTAGGATAAGTACATCTGCAAAATACAACTTTATCTTCTTAAAAAAGCTTACATAAAAGAATAAGTTCTTACACAGAGAATAGTCCTTATGTATATGAATTACAATTGATAGAGTTTACAAATCTTCATGAGAAAAAATGTAATTAAAAAGTTATAACAGATCATAGAAAGGCCTGCCTTCCCTCCCCTACTCAGCACAACTTACTTGCTTACAACTACAACAGAAAAGACTGGTAAAAGACAGTTACAAAAGTCAAGAGCATAAAAATATAACAAAAAATGTGTACAGAAAATGACAAATGATATGTGTATACCCGTCCATCAATAGGACACTAGCTAAAAATACTGCATACAATTAAATTTTATAGAAACATTAAAAAGGATGACTTTTGGGGAGAATAATGCAATGAAGAATAATAAAATACATGTATGTAACAATAAAAAAAAAAGAAAAGAAAAAAGGATGACTTTTTTAAAAACCTCAAATACTTTTAAATGAAAAAAGTAAACTACAGATAATGTATTCTATAACATGGAATACTATATTTATACATACACACAGAGATCAGGATTCTGGGTAATTTTAAATTTCTCTTCATATTATTCTTGACTACTTGACTCTTTACATTATCATTAAGTTTAATTTTTGTGTGTGTGTGTGTGGTTTTTGGCCAGGACTGGGTTTGAACCAGCCACCTCCAGCATATGGGGCTGGCGCCCTACTCCTTTGAGCCACAGGCGCCGCCCCATTAAGTTTAATAATTACAAAAAAAAAAGTTACTTTATTTAAAAGAAAAAGTGCAAAAGAGATTTTTAAAAACTAGAAGGTGGCCAGGTGCAGTGGTTCATGCCTGCAATCCCAGCACTTTGGGAGACCAAAGCAGGAGGACTGCTTGAGGTCTGGAGGTTAAAACCAACTTGAGCAACATAGTAAGACCCCCATCTCTATAAAAAAATTTTTTTGTTAATTGGCAGGGCATAGTGGCACACTCCTGCAGTCCTAGGTACTCGAGAAGCTGAGGCAGGAGGATCACGTGAGCCCAGAAGTCCTAGGCTGCAGTAAGCTATGATCACACCACTGCACTCCAGTGTGGGCAATAGAGCAAGACCCTGTGTTTCTACAAAAAAAATAAATAAATTAGAGAAAAACAGCTCATCTTTGAAACTACACTGTTCATCTCTATACTACATTATGAAACTGACAAAATTCATAAACATTCTTATAATTTAGCAAATAAAAACCAACATAAGATTCTAATTGCACAGCAATAACTTTATTCCAGTATTTATAACTTTAGCCTTCAGACAGACCTAGGTTCAAAGCCTGGCTCTAGAAGTGAGACCTTGGTGAATCTCAACCCTTAAGTGTCTTTTTAAAAACTAGAACTAATAATTTTTATACCTTATTGGGTTGCTGTGAGGATTAAATGAGATAATGTACTCAAAGTATTCAGTATAGGGCCTTGTCACATAGACCACACTCTATAGAGTAACTTCTATTACTATTTACCTGTCTTACTTACACAATGAGAAAAAAAAAAATCTATAGAACATGAAGAAGTAAATTTAATCCATTATAACCCTCACTGAACAACATTCTATAAATTTGTGAAAGACAAGAACGCCCCACTTGCCTTTTCTTCCCTTTCCTGGGAACACGGTTTATTGGTCAATGATCACTTACATTCCCAAAAAGAAAAGGATCAAATTATTTAGACTGCCATGGAGAGATAAAGGAAGGATTAGAAGACTAACCCATGTTGCTTGAATTCCAAAATAATTACATACTGATCTCATCTGTTCTTCCCTGAGGTGTCTGATGACACAGACACAGTGAGGCACCTTCTCTGTAGAGCACCAGTCATTTTTAAAAGCTGCTCAGAGAACATCTGTGTCCTGTTTAAATCCAGAATAAAATTCTTAATGCCAATTTTTAAATTCCCAGGAAGATATATAAAAGGGAGTCATGCTTTTCCCCCACATTGTCACTTGTGAAGTATAAGGATTTCTCACTTTACACAAAATATACAGCCCTAAAAAACTGAATAATGTATGATAAACTATGATTTAACTGCACCAAAGGAGCTAGATGATTACTAAACCTATAATTAAAAACGAAAATGACAGGAGTTAAACATACTCAATTTGTAAGTGGGTTGTGTTTTATACTTCAAATATGTAAGCGATATTAGAAAAACTAAAGAGCATTTCCCACTCCTCCCTCTCCCTAGGGCTTTAATAAGTAACTGACATGAAGAAAAAAATGAATTACATCAACTGCTCCTTTCAAATATGCTGTATTTCATTAGAGAACCTGCATATGGTGGAATTATGTTACATGTGTTTCAGGGACTTCATGGGGGCAAGTGCACAGGGCCAAGCAACGTGTGATACCTGCTCCAGCTGTTCAGGTGTCCACGGGTTATCACCAATAACTCGTTTAGCTGCATAAAAGCTCATGCCTGGGGGAGGCTGTGGGATTCCAGAACCTCCCCCACTGTTTGAAGAAGAACCCTGTGCTGAAGATGAATTTTGGCGACTCTGGGATTCATTTAACACATATCTGGAAAAGAAGCAAAACTTTAACCCTCTATAAAAAAAAAAAAAAAATGCATTTACATTTACATATGCACATAAAGCATTTGAGTATATACCGTCCGCCTACGGTATGTTCCTAGAAGAATAAACACTTGAAATTAAAATTTAATTTCATCATAAAAAAAGTAAAAGGTATCAGCAAATTAACAAAACAACACATCACTCAACCTGGGTAAAAATGAACAGTTATCAACAATTAATATAAATATTTTATTACTCTCAATCTATAAACTACTGGTCTGTAAGCCACACTGGACCAACTATAATTTGGGTGTTTAGTTGACAAATACAGAGAAAGGTTTGTTGATTGGAGGGGAAGGGGGCCTACAGTTTTATACACAAAGCAGAGAGTGTTTTTACTATCCTTCTCATTTCTGATAAGTAGTAATTCAACTTCAATTCCCCTGAGCTCTTTATAACCCTACATTACTGAAGCCTCCAAACCACCTACCACACAAGCATACAATGCTCCCAAAATGAAAAAAATCAAAAGGGCCCAAAGAGGAGACAACATAAAAAATAAGAATTAGCTTTTCCCACCGCCTGTTCAAAGTCCTTTCCACCTCGTTAACTTATCATCCTATTTCTTTTTTACCTTCTATAGAGTAGAAGATCTCTGACAAATTCATTTTGATCCAATTAAATCAGTCTTTCTAATATACAAAATGAAATTTAATATAAATATTAATTCAAGTTCCTGCAAACTAAAATTCTATGCTAATATACTGTTATCATATTAGACAGTAAAATAAAATACCCATTACAGCAAAAGTTAAAAAAAAACCTTTAAAACCTGACAGCACAGTAAAATATTTCACATTAATTGTATGTCATTTTCATTCAATTCCTAAATTCATCAATTGTTTTAAAAACCTGTTAAGGAATCACTTTAATATTTTTATATAAATAAAGCAAAGCTCTCACTGAGAAGAAAAATGTGATGAGTCACTGGCTTGGGTACATTATGTTCCTAGTTAAATGTGAATTTCAAGGTTTATTTACCAAAGCCATCATCACCTGTCAATTCTGGCTGCCTCCGGATTTAAGAAAATATAAAAATAGTATTCGTTTATTTCTAAATTAAAGCAAGACTGGTGACATTAAGTAAATCAATCAGTATATGCTGAACATCCAACACTGTGTAAAACATCATCCCCAGCACAGGAAGGAATCTAAGGAGGTGTAAGATTGAGTCTCTGCCATCTGGAGCAAGTTGAGATAGTAACATTGCACATGTAACAGCATCTGCCATGGTACCAAATGCAAAGAAATTACAGAGAAATAAGAAGTGACATGGCAGACATGGTGGGAGCGCTGAAGGTCTAGAAAATTCTGAGCTACCAAACTAGAGAGGCAGAAGGACGGGAAACTGGAGAGGGTAGAAATCACACAGGATAAACACTCTTATTTCTGGATTGAGGGACAGATGACATGGAGTACCCATGCCAAATTTATTATGTACAGGTGTATTTGTAAAGAGGGAAGAAAAACAACAAAAGCAGCATTTTAGAAAAATATTCGGGCAGCACCTGTGGCTTAGTGGGTAGGGCACCGGCCCCATATACAGAGGGTGGCGGGTTCAAACCCAGCCCCGGCCAAACTGCAACAACAACAAAAAAAGAATAACCAGGTGTTGTGGCAGGCGCCTGTCATCCCAACCCCTCGGAAGGCTGAGGCAAGAGAGTCACCTAAGCCCAGGAGTTTGAGGTTGCTGTGAGCTGTGATGCTGCACCACTCTACCAAGGGCGATAAAGTGAGACTCTATCTTAAAAAAGAAAAGGAGAAGAAAAATTTCTCTAGCAGCAAGACAAAATAAGTAGGATAGAAGCAGATCACAACCTAGGTACTATGCCAGAGACCAAAGCTCAATACACAGGTCTTGACTACAAGAAGCTGACAATCTATTAGGAAAGTTGGAAATGTCAACAATGGAATCAAAACAAAAAGCAACCATATAAACTGGAGGTTAATACTATGACAACATAGAAAATAGTGCAATTATATCTGCCTAGGCCAAAAAATTATGTCAGAGACACACAGAGTTACTATCTAAGCCAGTTCAGGATGCTTTCTAAGCAGTTTTTCACTGTTGCTTTCTTTCTGGTTTTTTTTTTTTTTATGAAAAAACGTTCTAAGCAGAGAACTGCATTCTCTTAAAAAATAAAAAGGCAAGGACACATAAAAGTATATGAAATGCATGAGTGTGTGTAATGACTAGAAAATGAGAACCCAATGGTTTTAAGGTGTGACCCGATACGATTTGTCTTAAAAATCAGGTAAGTCTATGGAAGCGCAGAAAGGTTTGAAGAAGAATTAACTGAAGAGAAAGAATTTGTGACAGGAGTTGAAAAGTGTCAAAACTAGATGACTGCAGTGGAAATGGTTCCAAGACATGTCAGGGGAGGAAAGCAGCACTGTGGAATTCAAATTGCAGAGGCAAGGGAAAGAAAGGCTGGAGACGATCCGTAACTGTGTGACGAGACAAAGAGAGCCATCATAGCACTGGTAGTGATTTAAAAACAGAAACAGTTGTTATGGGGAAGACTGGTTTTAGCCAAAACAGGCAGTCTGGAATCATGACAACAACCTGACTTTATAAGTAGGCAAGCTGGAGTTTAAAAAGGTCAGGTAGCAAAAAATCTGAGATGCGTCCATTTATAAGTGAGAGTTCGATCATTTAGGATAGCACTTAACTCCGCACAGTAAAAGCAATCGAGAACAATGTTGCTTTGTTTCGTTTTGATTTTTTAACTCACCCATAAGGCATCAGAAGGACATCTAGCATAAAGTCCAAAAGCAGCTGCACAGTCTTTGGTTTCTCAGCAAGATTAAATGGAGAAGCTGATTTTGATGATTCAACAGGGTATTTCATGTGAAAAAGGGTTGGTATTAAAAGATGCATTAAGCTGAAAAAACAATTACATTTATTGCAACTACTTAAAAAATAAGGTTTTTATACATGCAAATAACAGAGAAAACAAGAACCACATAACAAAAGCCTGCAATGAAAGCAAGAGCCATTCATTTTCAACACAACTAATTTACCAAGACCTAATCTAAGGACAGCCTAGACTTATATTTTATTAAAAAATCAATATACTGGCTTGACGCCCATAGCACAATGGTTATGGCATCAGCCACATACACTGAGGCTGGCAGGTTCAAACCCAGCCCGGGCCTGCTAAACAACGATAACTACAACCAAAAAATAGTCAGGCGTTGTGGCGGGTGCCTGTAGTACCAGCTACTTGGAAGGCTGAGGCAAGAGAATCACTTAAGCCCAAGAGTTTGAGGTCGCTGTGAGCTGTGACACCACAGCTCTCTACCAAGGGCAACATAGTGAGACTCCGTCTCAAAAAAAGAAAAAAGAAAGAAAAATCAGTATACTAACTGATAGTTGATATTTAGGTAATCTGGCCCAGCACTAAAAATATCTGAAAAAATGTACATATATAATGGGCTTGATGTTAACATACAAGGTTCCCACAAGAGATTTTATACACATATCAAATCTTACATCAAGTTCGACTGCTAACATGTCTTTTCAAGAAAATTTCTCTTCTAAAATTAGTTAAAATGAAATTCTGTGTTTACAAAAGTTAAAAAAAATCAATATTTTGAAAATATTAAATTTCCCACCATGTGAATTTAAGTAAGGTGGTAGCAGTAATTACTTCTTTTACTAAGACCAACTTTTTTTCCTTTGACACAGAGTCTCTGGGAAACCAAGGTGGGTGGACTGCTTAAGCTCAGGAGTTCAAGACCAGCCCCAGCAAGAGTGAGACCTCATCTCTACTAAAAATAGAAAAAGTATTTGGGCATTAAGGCGGGCATCTATAGTCCCAGCTACTCGGGAGGCTGAGGCAAGAGGATCACTTGAGCCCAAAACTTTGAGGTTGCAGTGAGCTATGATGCCACAGCACTCTGCCAAGGTCAATAAAATGAGACTATCTCAAAAAAAAAAAAAATGTATATTGATTTTTTTAAATGTTAATTCTGCACAATTTTCAATGTTCACATCAAGAAACTTTGTAATAGTATTTTTTTTTTTAGACAGTTTCACAATGTCACCCTAGGTAAAATGCCGTGGCATCATACTTCGCAGCAACCGCTAACTCTTGGGCTCAAGTGATCCTCTTGCTTCAGTTTTTCATTTTTAATAGAGATGGGGTCTTGCTCTTGCTCAGGCCGGTCTTGAACTCATGAGCTGAAGCAATCTGCCTGCCTTGGCCTCAAAGAGTGCTAGGATTTCAGGCATGAGTCACCGTGCCCTGCCATAATAGTATTAATAAAACAGTAACCTTGAGGTACCTCAGAAAATTCAATTATTTGTCACTAAAACAGCTTAAGACTACCCGTTTACCCAAGTAAAACCAAATGTGTGGCTTATATTTGGAAAGCAGTGATTGACTCTTGCAGGTGGGAAAGATGACTGAGGAAGCCATACCTATCCTGCTGCGGCTGAGGCTTCCCTTCCATTGCAGTAAGAAGCGTGGGGGCCAGTTCACATTGTTTTTCCACTGGTAGGCGAGGATAGCCCATTTTAACGTAAATTATAGTAAAATTCTAATGCAACAAAAGAAAAGCAAGTGAGTATGAAGAAAATACTCTTCAGCAAAAACAAATGGTTGATAAGGAGTTATGGTAACAACAGAGAAACTGTAAACACGAATCATCCTCTCTCCACATGTTTATCACAACTTGACTACTGTATCGCAGAGGAAGAATTCCAGTCCGACTTATCCAAAATGCTTGCTTTAAGGTAGGCTTCATATGAGGAAGCATGACCTAACCTAAGCACTCATATTTGTAATTTCTTATCATGAAGAAGAAAAAATAATCATTCAACCTATTTAAACCTACACCCTACACCTTAGCATCAGCTCTCCCAGTCTATCCTCACAAGCTCTGAGCAGACCATGTGTTGACACAGCCTAAGCTGCCATTTCCCAGATGGTCATTTACTAAAATAACCTTAGTAGACTGCAGCACAATGTGGTTCTTCATTCCAGTAACTCCCCAATGGATGATGAGCCAAGGAAAACTAAACGTGGTGAGTATGTTTCTACAGGTTGAGCATCCCAAATCCAAAAATCTGAAATTCAATATTGTTGATAATCTAAAACTTTTTGAGTGTAAACATGACCCTCAAAGGAAATCCTTACTGGACTTGGGATACTAAATCACTTAATTATAATGCAAATGTTCGGAACTACAAAATTACCATAATCCACATAAATACACATTTTAAGCTAATGTATAAATGCATGTCTAGGTTTTTAGACACAAGATAAAGATTTGCTTTTCTGAAGGATTCTTCACTAAAGTGAATGGGCTTTGTAAAATTATTCTCTTAAATACATTCTACTTATCATTTTTGACACACAGTGTTTCTATTTCCTTATAGAAAGAACACCTATCCCATTACTGGGCATCCACCCAGAATCCTTTTATCGTAAGGACATTTGCACCAGACTAATTATCACAGCTCAACTTACAATCACCAAAACATGGAAGCAACCTAAATGTCCACTAACCCAGGAATAGATTAACAAGCTGCAGCATATGTATACCATGGAATACTATTCAGCCATTTAAAAAAATGGAGACTGGCTCAGCACCTGTAGCACAGTGATTACGGCGCTGGCCACATGGACCAAAGGAGGTGGGTTTAGCCAGACCGGCTAAACAACAATGATAACTGCAACAAAAAAATATCCAGGTGCTGTGGCAGGCACCTGTGGTCCCAGCTACTTGGGAGACTGAGGCAAGAGAATAGCCCAAGAGTTTGAGGTTGCTGTGAGCTATGATGCCACCACACTCTACCAAGGGCAACAAAGTGAGACTGTTTCAAAATAAAAATAATAATAATAATAATAATAATAATAATAAAAGATAGAGACTTTACATCTTTTGTATTAACCTGGATGGAGGTGGAACACATTCTTCTTAGTAAAGCATCACAAAAATGGAGTAGCGTCTACGGCCATACCACCCTGAACGCGCCTGATCTCGTCTGATCTCGGAAGCTAAGCAGGGTTGGGCCTGGTTAGTACTTGGATGGGAGACAAAAATGGAGTAGCAAGAATTTAATGTACTCAATTCTAAGATGAAGACAGTAGATGACCTAAAACATGATGGGAGGTAGGGGAATTCGGGAGGGGGATAAGGAGGAGGGAAGGGTTTGGGGGAGGTCACAGTGTATGGCACACCTCTTGGGGGCAGGACACAATTATAAGAGGGAGTTTACCTAACAAATGCAATCAAATGTAACCTAATTCTTTGTACCTTCAATGAAACCCAAATAACAAAAAAAAAAAAAAAAAAAAAAAAGGGAAAGAAAAAACATCTGTAATGGAGCTGAATATCCAGAACAGGCACAGACAAGATGTCTGGACCAGTAAGTGGCTCCAAAAGGTTTTTGACTCCAGCTGTTCAATAAGATTCAACACATCCTAGGGCGGTGCCTGTGGCTCAAGGAGTAGGGAGGCCAGCCCCATATGCCAGGGGTGGCGGGTTCAAACCCAGCCCCAGCCAAAAACTGCAAAAACAAAAGATTCAACACATCCTGCCTCAATGCTAGGAACTACAAGGATCAGGAAAGAGTATCACCTGTCAGGCCATAGCAGGAACATTTTTTACATTTAACTTTCATGAAGACAATTTAACAGGAATATTTCTTACCAGCCTCAGGTGTACTCCACTTGTAACAAAAGAATATCTTTCTGAATATACACATCAGAAACACAGTCCTTTTTATTCAAATCTTTGTATCTCTTGCTAGTTTATTTTACTCCATCTATTCTTCAATGATCCTTTATTCATGCCTATGCTACATAAATTTTCTCTTCCCACTATTTAGACTCATCTCATATAATCTAAGAATCAAATCATTCTTTCAAATATCAACATACTCGATGAGTCATTTCACGAGCATTGCTTCACCTACTGGAAACAGTCATTCATTACCCTATTCCTGCAATTTCCTTAGAGTAATATTTCCTCTAGAATGGTACTTAAGTGGAAAAAGTTTGTCATTTAAAGAAAAACATCTCATGTTCCATTTAGAAGCGATCTAAGGTGAAATTCTAAGTCTGTCAACATACTCATGACATCTGATAATGTTATGAAAGAAAACTCGCTGTAAGTCAGAAAATATTCCACGATGACACTCACTGTGACAAAGGAAACTGCAGCAGGGTCCTGGTACTGAACCAACAGTGTCTCTACCGGGAGTTGAATTTTGGGGCGGCTTTTTATCCGTTTATTCAGATGGACCAGCAGTTCCATCACCTAAAATAAAGACAGGAACTGAAGTTACCAATCATATCTTTAAAACAAATTCATTTCTCAGATGTTATTTTAGTGAACCGTAGCTACTTTGTTCTTTAAAGGGGTACAAATTACAAATCTGCTAGCCCAGAAAAGGAGTATACAAAATCAGAGTCTTATTCCAAAATACCATCCCCCAAAGCCCATGAACCAGGGTTTTACTAGTTAATTTACTTTTATAACCTTTAACTATATCAAAATTGGGCGTAGAATGAAGCATGGTCCCCCAGAAGACCTGAGAACAAATAGTGCAACCGACCATGAAAACTACAGAGAGACATACAAGATACTATGGGTTTCCAGAAAACAAAGTATATGCCTTATCAGAGAGGACTTCAGGGAGGAAATGACAGCCACACTGAGTCCTGCAAACACATGAATTCCAAGTAGAGAATCAGTTATAAGAAGGTATGGGACTGGCTCGGCACCCATAGCTCAGTGAGTAGGGCACCAGCCACATACACCGAAGCAGGTGAGTTCGAGCCCAGCGGGGTCTGCTAAACAACAATGACAACTGCAACAAAAAATAGCTGGGCGTTATGGCAGGCACCTGTAGTCCCAGCTACTTGGGAGGCTGAGGCAAGAGAATCGCTTAAGCTCAAGAGTTTGAGTTGCTGTAAGCTGTAACGCCATGGCATTCTACCGAGGGCGACAGAGTGAGACTCCGTCTCAAAAACAAAAAAAAGGTATGGGACTAGCCTGAGCAAGAACAAGACCCCATCTCTAATACAAAATAAAAAAACAAACAGCTGAGAGTGGGGGCATGAGCCTGTAGTCCCAGAAGCTTGGGAGGTTGAGGCAGAAGGATTACATGAGCCCAGGAGTTTGAGGTTGCTGTAAGCTAGGCTGACACTAAAGCACTCTAGTCTGGACAACAAAGGGAAGGAGGAAGGAAAAGGAAGGGAAAGGAAAGAGCAGAGGGAGGAAGAAAAAGAGAAAGGGAAAAAAGAAAGGAGGGAGGGAGGGAAGGATGGATAAAGCAAAGCAAAGCAAAGAAAGAAAGGGAAAAGACTGAAAAAGGAAAGAAAAAAAAAGAAGAAGGTGGCTGAGGTTGGCGCCCGTAGCTCAGTGGTAGGCAAGAGAATCACTTAAGCCCAAGAGTTAGAGGTTGCTGTGACACCATGGCACTCTACCAAGGGCGACAAAGTGAGACTCTGCCACCCCCCCCAAAAAAGGTGACTGAACTTGTAATCCTAGCACTCTGGGAGGCCAAGGCAGGTGGATCACTTGAGCTCAGGAGTTCAAGACCAGCCTGAGCAAGAGCAAGACCCTGTCTCTACTAAAAATAGAAAAACTAGCTGGGAATTTACAGTCCCAGCTACTCAGAGGCTGAGGCAAGAGGATCTCTTGAGCCCGAGATATTGAGGTTGCTGAGAGCTATGACGACACCACAGCACTCTACCCAGTGCAAGAAAATGAGACTTTAAGTCTCAACAAAAGGAAAGAAAAAAAGATATCAGAGCCTAAAAGAACATCACACACAGCATCTGACCAAAATGCAGAAGTGTTAAAAGTTCATAAAAGTAGGGTGTGGATTACAAAGAGATTATAGCAAAATGCTGAGGCATATTTTACTTCATTCTAAAGATCATCTGATACCACTAAAGAAGTAAGAAACTTCCTAAGTAGCAAAAGAGAGCAGAATTAGGAATTGGCATGAGTAGAAAGGGAGGTACAGAGGCTTATGTCAAATGGCCTCAATCTTACTACAAAAGAGAGATTATCTGCTCAGAAAGAAGAAATTGATCATTGAAAAGTAAAATTTTTAGAAAGCTGCATCCTAGAAAAGACTCAAGAGTTTCAGATGACTATTCTACAGGGACAGAAGTGCACTATTCTCCATTTCTGAAATTTGCTCCAGCCTCAAAGCAAGCATTAAGGACATTCAACAGTGACAGCAAAAGTTCCAAAGGCAGAGCGGTGCCTGTGGCTCAAAGTATACGGGAGGTGGTGGGTTCAAACTCAGCCCTGGCCAAAAAAAAAAAAAAAGTTCAAAAAGCAGAGCAATAAAAGATGAATTATGTTTAAGAATAAAAATAAATCTGTAATCAATATTTGTTAAATGAATGATAAAAACACTAATAAACAATAGCTAACATTTATCAAGTAGTTTCTATGCACTCTGCACTTGTGCATAGCACTTTGCATTCCTTTTATATAATGAGATTATTGCAACCACCAAGGTGGTCGTCTCATTCCCATTTTACATGTGAGGCAGCAGAGGCTTCAGTGAAGCGAAGTAACTTCTTGAAGGTTACTGAGCCAGCAAATGGCAGAGCCGAGATGAGATTCCAGAGCCCAATTTTTTAACCTTTTCCAACTCTCATATATGAGCACCAGTCAGCTATACTAAAGTGCCTGCTCGTGGGGAGCATGATATTCACCAAAGAGGGGAAATACTCTCCAGAGTATCATGTTCCACACTCTAGAAACTTGTACTACCATCCATATATCATCCAAATTTCCTACCTGGCCCTTATCTCTGATACAGCTAGATGACAAGAAAAATGAACCAGGAGGAACCAGGCTAAAGTAAACAGCCCTCTTCTGACATTCTAATCTAGCCTGATTCCTAGGAGGATTCTACAAAAATTATGATTGATAGCAACAGAAAACCATACCCACACAAAGGATCTGAATAGATATTTCTCAAAAGACAACACACAAATAGCCAACAGGTACATAATACTCAACATCATTAGTTATCAGAAAAGTGCAAACCATAACTATAATGAGATATCATCTCACCCCAATTAAATGGGCTGTTATCAAAAAGGCAATAGCAGAGGCTGGCAAGAGGGTGCAGAAAGGGGAACCCTCATACACTTTTGGTGGGAATGTAAATTAGCAGAACCACTATGGAGAACAGTACGAAGATTCCTCAAAAAACTAAACATACAGCTACCACGCGACCCAGCAATTCCATTGTGGAGGGGAATTCTATATATTGAAAAGATATCTGCACTCCTATGTTTATTGCAACAATATTTACAACAGCCGGAATTTGGAATCAAGCTAAGTATCCAACAATGGATGAATTGATAAGGAATCTGTGGTACATATATGCTATGAAATATTACACAGCCACTAAAAAGGAATGAAATACTGACATTTGTGACAACATAAATGGAACTAGGCAACATCATTTTAAGCCAAGCACACAGAAAGACAAATCTCACATGTTCTCACTTATATATGGAACTAAATATTAGAAACAATTTATCTCATGGCAACAGAGTAGAATGAGAGCTACCAAAACCTGGGAAGGGTAGTAAGGAGTTAGGGGATAAAGTGTGGATGGTTAATGGATTAAAACATAGAGGCTCTGTCTAAAAAAAAAAAAAAAAAAAACATAGAATGAACGATATTTGATAGCACAACAAAGTGACTATAATCAACAATAAGTTAGGCTATACTTTGAAACTAGAATGTTCCTAACATAAACGTTAAATGAGGCCAGGTACAGTGGCTCACACCTGTAATCCTAGCATTCTCGGAGGTGGAGGTGGATGGATTGCTTGAGCTGAGGAGGTCAAGACAAGCCTGAGCAAGAGAAAAACCCCCATCTCTACTAAAAACTACCCAGGTGCCAGGTGTTGGCTCGGCGCCTGTGGCTCAACAGGCTAAGGCGCCAGCCACGTACACCAGAGCTGGCGGGTTCGAATCCAGCCCGGGCCCGCCAAACAACGACAGCTACAACGAAAAAATGGCTGGGCGTTGTGGCAGGCGCCTGTAGTCCCAGCTACTTGGGAGGCAGAGGCAAGAGACTCACTTGAGCCCAGGAATTGGAGGTTGCTGTGAGCTGTGATGCCACGGACTCTATCCAGGGTGACAGCTTGAGGATCTGTCTCAAAAAAAAACTACCCAGGTGTTGTAACAGGAGCCTATACTCCCTGATACTTGGAAGGCTGAGGCAAGAGGATCCCTTGAGCCCAGGAGTTTGAGGCTGCTGTGAACTATGACACCACAGCACTCTAGCCGGGGCAACAGAGTGAAACTCTGTCTCGAAAAAAAAAAAGTTAAATGCCTAAGGTGAGAGATACTCCAATTATCCTGATTTGATTAATTCACTTTGTATACCTATATCAAAATATCATATAAACCCTATAGAGGCATAAGTATCATCATAATTAAAAAGTTTTCTTAAAAAAAGAAAATCACGGAATAGAGCGCCGGCCCCATATACCAAGGGGGCAGGTTCAAAAACCCGGCCTGGCCAAAAACTGCAAAAAAAAAAAAAAATAGCTAGGCGTCGTGGCGGGCGCCTGTAGTCCCAGCTACTCAGAAGGCAGAGGCAAGAGAATCACCTAAGCCTGAGAGCTGAAAGTTGTTGTGAGCTGTGATGCCACAGCACTCTACCAAGGACAACAAAGTGAGACTCTGTCTCTTAAAAAAACAAAACAAGAAAATCATGCCCATGATCACATGCTTCATTTTTTATCTTGTTTTCATTTTTAAATGAATTACTTAATTTTCTTCTGGTGAAATTAATTATTTTAAATATTGGTCTATTGGTTAGTTCCCTAAATTTGGTTATACATTATCAAAACCCAGAAAAATCAAAAAATAATTCATAAAACTCAAATGATCACATTTCAAAGTCTATCGTGCAGATTAAATGAGACGATATGTCAAAGAGTCTAAGCACAATGCTTAAAACATAAGGTGTTTCAGCTATGGGAATCCCATTTCCCAATTCCAGAAGTTCTCAAACTTATTAACAGCTCATCCCTCCTTCCAACAGGAATTTGATATGCCCCAACAAATAAAAATGGTACTTCATTAGTATAAATTAAGTATATTAAGTTCAAAATGATTATATTTACCTTCATTACGTTTTACTTAATATAATTTTATATTTTTAAAATTATATATAACAGAGGCTAAGTACCTGTAGCTCAAGTAGCTAGGGTACCAGCCACATACACTGGAGATGGCAGCTCCAATCCAGCCCGGGCCTGCCAAACAACAATAACAACTACAACCCAAAAATAGCCAGTGTTGTGGTGGGTGCCTATAGTCTCAGCAACTTGGGAGGCTAAGGCAAGAGAATTGCTTAAGCCCAAGAGTTTGAGGTTGCTGTGAGCTGTGACGCCACAGCACTCTACCTAGGGTCACAGCTTGAGACTCTGTCTCAAAAAAAAAAAAATTTCTAGAAGAAAATGCTGAAAAATCTCTTACAGATATAAGCCTAGACAATTTACTTGTTTTTGCTTTTTTTGAGGCAGTCTTACTATGTTGCCCTCGGTAGAGTGCTGTTGCGTCACAGCTCACAGCAACCTCAAACTCTTGGGTTAAAGCTATTCTCTTGCCTCAGCCCCCCAAGTAGCTGGGACTACAGGTGCCCACCACAATGCCCAGCTATTTTTTGTTGCAGTTGTCATCACTGTTGTTTAGCAGGCCTGGATCGGGTTCAAACCTGCCTGTCTCAGTGTATGTGGCCAGCGCCCTAACCACTGAGCTATGGGCACTAAGCCTACACAAGGAATTTATGAAGAGCCCAAAAGCAATCACACTAACACCAAAAGTAAATAAATGGGACCTGATCAAATTTAAAACTTTCTGCACAGCCAAGAACACAATCAATAGAACAAATAGACAACCTACAAAATGGGAGAAAATATTTATACACTACACATCTGCTACAAGGCTAATAACTAGAATCCATATACACTGAGGCTGGAGGTTCAAACCAGGCCCAGGCCAACTAAACAACAATGACAACTGCAACAATAAAAAATACCCGGGCATTGTGGCAGGCACCTGTAGTCCTAGCTACTTGGGAGGCTGAAGCAACAGAATCGCTTAAGCCCAAGAGTTGGAGGTTGCTGTGATACCACGGCACTCTACCCACGGCAACATAGTGAGACTCTGTCTCCAAAAAAAAAAAAAAAAACAGATCAAACAACCCCAGTAAAAGTGGGCAAAAGACATGAACGAATACTTTCAAAGACAGACTAATAACCAACAAATTAAAAAAAAATGCTCAATATCTGTAATCATCAGACAACTGCAAATCAAAACCACTTTGAGAGGGCGGCGCCTGTGGCTCAAGGAGTAGGGTGCTGGTCCCATATACCAGAGGTAGTGGGTTCAAACCCGGCCAAAAAGCTGGGAAAAAAAAAAAAAACCACTTTGAGATATCACCTAACTGGATGCTGGCATGGATGTGCAGAGAAAGGAACTCTCACACACTGTTGAGGGGACTGCAAACTGGTACAAACTCTATGGAAGTAGCATGGAGATACCTAAAAGGACTAAAAGTAGACCTACTATTTGATCCTGCAATCCCACTACTAGATATTTACCCAAAGGAAAAAAAGACATTCTATAAAAAAGGCACTTGCCCTTGAAAATTTATGGCAGCCTAACTCATAATCACAAAGGTGTGGAAACAACCCAAGTGCCCTTCAATACATGAATGGATTGATAAAATGTGGTGCATGTATCCACATAAGCTGATAAGAGTATCAGCCATACCAAAAAAAAGAGCCACCACATGCACACTAAATTTGAACTACTTCATCAATACTTATATGCATATAAGGAAACAAAACTTACTGGAATTCAAGTAGGTGGGAGAGGGGAGCAGGGGATGGGTAAATTCACACTTAATGAAGACTAGTACTATGCACACTTTCTGGGTGAAGGGCACACTTCTAAAATTAACTTAAACTATACAAAAGCAAATTATATAACCAAAAAGTAATCTACAAACTAGTTTTTCCTTTTAACATGGCCCATAAAAAAGATTAAACCTTTGGTTATAATAATCAATAGAATTAGAAATGAGAATATTTTTCCATTTGAAAAAATGATAAAAGAATATTAAGAATAACAGCATAAAAAGTAACTAGGTAAGATAATAGATATGTTAATCTGCTTCATGGTAATAACCATCTTAAAAGTCTATGTGTTCTATAACAGTGTTGTAAACCTCAAATATATTCAACAAAATGTATTTTTAAAAAATAATCATAATCATAATCATAGGCAAGACACAGTGTTGCCTGAAATCCTAACACTTTGGGAAGCTAAGGCAATAGGATTGCTTGAGGCCAGGAGTTTGAGATCAGGCCGGGCAATAACAAGACCCTACCTCTACCTACAAAAAATAAAAATAAAAAAAATTAACCAAGCATAGTGGTGCATGTCTGTAGTCTCAGCTACTGGAGAGGTTGTGCCAGGAAGACCACTGAAGCCCAGGACTTCAAACTTGCAGGGAGCTCTGATTAGGCCAATACACTCCAGCCAGCATGACAAAGACCCCATCTTTAAAAAATAAAAAAATAGGCTCAGCGCCTGTAGCTCTAAGGCTAGGGTGCCAGCCACATACAACAGAGCTGGCAGATTCGAACCCAGCCCGGGCCTGCCAAACAACAATAACAACTACAACCAAAAAACAGCTGGGCAATGCTACTTGGGAGGCTGAGACAAGAGAATCGCTCAAGCCCAAGAGCTGGAAGTTGCTGTGAGCTGTGAGGTCATAGCACTCTACTGGACAACATAGTGAGACACTGTCTCAAAAAAAAAAAAAGTACCCTTAATGAACCCCCAGCAATTAAAAAAAAAGAAAAAGATTACCTAGAATGATGGACAACATCATTAATCTTAGTTTATGAATTATTAAAACCTTAAATGGAGTTATGATAAATTTTCAGGAATAATTAAAAAAATAGTATGATAAAAGTGAATGACACAATGGAACATTGAAAGCAGATAGAGATGAGTAATTTTCTACAGAAAGAAAAAAAACAAAGAAAGTAAAAATATCCTAAGATAAGTAAATGTAAAATGTAAAATACTACTAAAAAACACAGGCTGTTTCATCTCCCGGTCTCTACTCTCAGCCTCCACTCCAAGTTCTCCTCCACTAGCAACCAGAGTAACTGCACCTCTATCATTAATGCTCTTTCAAATCAGTGCCCCCTGGAATCCCTATTTCTTCCTTTCACTTTTTCTTCTCATGCACTGGGGTCATTGTTGTGGCCTTTTTTTTTTTTCCTTCAGTTTTTGGCCAGGGCTGGGTTTGAACCCGCCACCTCTGGCATATGGGGCCGGCGCCCTACCCCTTTGAGCCACAGGCACCACCTGTTGTGGCCATCTCGAGCTCCCTGAAGGTATTACACTCTGTCCCAGCTCAGAACCCAGGGCCTCTCTGTCTGCACTGGTCTTCCAAATTCTCAGCCTAGCTACTGTCTACACACCAGAGTCTTCCCTAATTCCCACGCTCAATCTAAAGCAAGTCCCCAAATATGTTCTTTCATGGAATACTTTTCCATCTTAGCATATATTAAAAATTATGGCTATGTAGTATTTGTCTGATTGTTTAATACTGGTCCCCACAACTTGGAGATGTTTTCTTTTTTTTTTTTTTTTGAGGCAGAGCCTCAAGCTGTCATCCTGGATAGAGTGCCATGGCATCACAGCTTACAGCAATCTCCAACTCCTGGGCTCAAGCGAGTCTCCTGCCTCTGCCTCCCAAGTAGCTGGGACTACAGGCACCCGCCACAACGCCCGGCCATTTTTGGTTGCAGCCATCATTGTTGTTTGGCGGGCCCAGGCTGGATTCGAACCCGCCAGCTCAGGTGTACGTGGCTGGCGCCTTAG
>CAUYRH010125750.1:0-15032 GCA_963574655.1 Perodicticus potto | reverse complement strand
TTTTAGTACTAGGTTTGGAAATGTTTAAGAAAATGCTTGTCAAATGGTTACTCAGAGCCCCAATTTCCTATTTTCCCTTATTGCCCATGGTTTTAACTCACAGTTGTGCATAAATGACTTCTCTCCAATGCGAGGAGATGGCTGTGTTCTGCCCCCCTTCCCCGTCTTACATAAGAGTCACTCTAGGCCCAGCCACACCTCTCCTCAATCCCACCTTCCGACCGAGGGTTTGGTGCCCAGGACTTTATCTGACAATATGCTGCTGAGCCTCATTGCTCCCTGGAAACTTGCTGGTGTTCTAGACCGACATTCTGCAGGAAAAGCTAAGTCTTAGAAGTTTTGGTAACATGTTATTTTTAAAAATACATTCTAGAATAGCGAGTGCCTTCTTTCATCCTGTGTCTGAATTACACTCTCATATTAATATATCCAGGAATCATATATTTTGGCTAATTTTTTAAGAAAGGCTTCCACTAGCAAGCAAGCAGCACAGATTATCTTAAATGTGTTAAAAATGGGTCTGAAATATGGCAGGGCTCAATATATAGTACCTGTTAATAATAATAATAATAATTAATGCAATAAAATGTCTAAAGCAGAAGGAAAATTTTATCATGACCTCTGGAACATTTCCATTGGCCTTACAAGATTAATAGTGATCATTATAGCTTTCCTTTACTGTGACGCTAATGTAATTTGAAAAAAATTTTAAATCAAAAACAGTCTATCTACATATGTATATATTGTATACGTCATACCTACAGATAACTGGCAATTCTACAAATATATAAAGAATGTCTCTGTTATATATTTATATTGTATATAGAGTCAGAGCAGGGATCCAGGGACCTAGATAAAGAAATGATCTCTTTCACGAAAATGGCTCGATCCCATGGAGAGAGCGTGGATTTTGGAATTATGAATGACTCCACTGGAGTCCCTCTCTAGCCTGTGCGGGCTACCTGACCTTGCTGGGGTTAATCTCACTGACTCTTCTTTATGGCTTCAGATGGAGGAAGGCAGTGGTCACCCCCAAAGGTCGTCAAGACAATTATTCAAGTTGACACATGTGAAATGCCAAGCACGATGTCACACCTGGTGCAAGAGTGGCCAGCCCCTCAAAAATGACCACAATCTGTTTAAATATGGGCATTTGCTAGCGAGGTGTGGGCTGTGGGCTGTCTTTGTTGCACAGCAGGCTCCACTTTCCATCTGTGCCTCCCAGTGACAGCAGGGCTTCTCCCTCTGTAATCGTCTTATCTACTGGAAGTGTTGTGCCCAGCTCAAGGGATCCCTCACATAAATCACCCGGAGACCAAATTCGATGCAAGAGCAAGAGGTTGTTTATTTACTGGCTCGAGCCAGAGCTTCCCAGTCCTGGTGCAGCAGGAGTACAGAGAAGCTCCCGACCTCAAAAAGGAGGGGTTTTTTAAGGGTACAGAAAGGAAAAAGGGAGGGGGTGTGAGGTGAGCTACTGGGGTGAGCTAATAGGGGGTCCAGGAGCCTGAGCAGTACTTGTCCCTGGCCGATTGTTCTGGGAGGGAGCTGTTATTGCTTGGGGTCTGAGAGGGTGTTACTATCACTCCGAGCAGACGTAAGGATGAGTGGTGGGGGAGGGAGTAGGTTACCTAACGCTTTCGGTATGCAGCTGCAAAATGAAGGCTGAGGAACAAGATGGAGTTAGTTTTAATAAAATGGAGTCAGCTTGGTCCTTACCGAAGGTTGGTTGGACACTGAACCTCTTTGTGACAACGTCTGCACCCTTTTAATTTCTTATATGGTAATATTGATAGCCCTCATCAACAAAAACTCTTTGGAATCCTCAATTTTTAAGTTTGTAAAGTAATCCTGAGACTGAGAACTGCTGATCAATTCATTGAGTTAAAGCTGCACTGGGTCTGTGGGATGGTGATCCTTCCCTGTTGTTCTTTATTAAGTTATCTCATCACCTCTAACTGGGCAACTACTTCGTGCAAATTATTTTGACTGTATTTTGCAGAAGGACAGAGCAATGGATAATCCATTGTTCCTGCCATCAGGAAACTGACTCTGAGTGGGACCGGATGGCTGGAGGTGCCTCTGGCCCTCTGCTTGTGAGGAGAATGGTTGTCATGT
Organism: Perodicticus potto; assembly: GCA_963574655.1. NCBI lineage: Eukaryota > Metazoa > Chordata > Mammalia > Primates > Lorisidae > Perodicticus > Perodicticus potto. Next base: position 12,917 of record CAUYRH010125750.1, on the reverse strand, counting down.
TGCTGGCCCACCCTGCAGGACGGCTTGCGCACAAAGCTCTTGGATGAGCACTTGCTCTTTCTGGGCAGCCAGCACTGTCATTGAGGTTGGGATCCCGGTGACACACAGGAGCAACTGCTGTTTCTGCTTTTCTCATTGTGGGGCAGGCCGAGTGTTCCAGAGGCTCCTTTGTGGTGGTGACCTGAGGGTTAGCAGAGCTGAGCTGCGGGCGTGCAGCCCTGGACACTGCCCGCTGACCACACTCAGAGCAGGTAACTATCTCAAGCCTGCTGCCTGAAGCTCGGCTTGCGGCCAGAGCTCTGCAGGTATTTTGGACTCTGCAGTCGGAGACTGCTAACTGCTTTTCTAAACTCTGCTCCTCTTTGAAACAGTGTTCCCGTTTTGTGACTCTCAAAACTAATTGCCTCCCGAGTCTGCGTTTCCTGCGCACGTTCCACAGTAGTGTGTGAGGCCATGCACGCTGTCAGGAAACTTCCCTTCACCCCTCAGCTTCTTGCACAGCCTCTCATTGTGCATGACCCAGTTTTCTTTCCCTTAAATTGGTAACGAAGGGGGATGGGGACAAAAGGGCATTTTAAATAGTTTTAGTGGGTAATCTGCGACTGAATGAAACTTCTCATTGGTTCAGCCCCTGGGAAATCTCATCTTGTGTTTGTTTACACTGGATTTTCCAAATTACTTTCAGGGCTGTAGCATTTGATAGATTATTTGACAAATGAAAACATTTTACCTAAAATAGTTACATAATAGAAGTGAGCACAGAACGGACATGTTCTTTGGGCTTGTTTTTACCTTTCTTAATACTCCTTGTCGGGTAGGATTCTTGTCTGATAAATATATCATTTATATTCTAGCAATTTACACCTCCCCTGTCATTCCCCATGGAAATACTACTACTTCTACTAATTGCATTAAGGCTTCCTGAAGTTTGCACTTACCTCTCGGCAGTTTTATTCTAACTTGAAACCAGTACTGAAAAGATAGCAATATATGTAGGCCCTCCTCTGTGGCTGTGCCCCCGACACTCCAGTCAATCCTCATTGTAGTCGGTAGGATCGAGACTGGCTCCCCCCATTTTACAAATGAGAAGACTGAGGCACAGAGGTCAGAGGGCTTCCCTGAGGTCATGTAGCTGTCGCAGTGGCAAAGCAAGATTTCATCCCACCGTCTCTCTAGTCCACAACTGGAGGGTGTCCTGTGCAACGAAGGACACCAGCAGGTCACGGATCACCAGTTTATCACGGGTCTCCTAGTGGGTCATGAACTGTGCCCACAGTACGTCCCCCTGAATATCAGTCATTTTTCAGGATCCTGCCTCTGCCTATGTACTCGGCTCCTTCCTTCCTCATTGCTGAGGTTAAAATTGCTAACAAAATAAGGTTCCCTCAAGACAGATTGGGTGGGGACGAGGAGATGAAGAGTTTCCAAGGGAAAGAGAATCCTGGGCAAGGCACAGGGAGCTCAGGCTGTACAGTCACGGGTTCTGTAAGGACACTTGCCCCACAGCCCCTCCTGGGACCCTGTGTGCAGTTCCCCCAGGGCTCAGTGTTTGGGTGAGAGGTAGGATTTCCTTCCATCCTCACAGCTGCTCGTAGTAGAGAAAAGAGCCCATGCGTATTTCTATTGGGGAATCTCGTGCCTTTTTCTCTTGAAAATATTATATATTTAAAGGTTGTACTAACCGTCTTTTGCTGTGTAAACCAGACCCAAGGCCATGGAGCAGACGTGCTCGGGCCTGCACTGTGGGACGGTCCAGATGAGCAGCATGCAGAGACGAGGCTGTGCGGGAACAGGGCTGAGCAGGGTGCCGGCTGTGGGGTGTGCCGCGCAGCTGGGCCGCCCTTGCTGGTGAGTCCCCCGTCTGCACAGATGTTCTCGTGGCCTGCATCTCCGTGGTCTGCAGCCAGCTCAGCTCTGGATGCATCATTTATGGACCGCCCCAGTTCCAGGGCTGATGGCAGCTGCCTGTCGCCCAGCCAAAGCCTCAGCTGTCTGGGGCCTTCGTGACCACCGCGCTGCCACGAGCAAGCTGGCTGTGCGCTGTCACCTAGAGTGCCTGTGACGGCCCCTCTAGCACCTCCCCCAGCCCTTTTGTTTTCTTCAGTGCCAACTCCCTCACGTCCTTTGGCTCTGTGACCCTTGGAGTAGATGACGGCACCTGGGGTTGGGTCAGGGCTCCATGACACTCGTACTATTTATTGAATGGCCTTGATGTGCCAGGTATGATGCCACGTGCTGTGCCCAATTATGTCACTCAGTCCTCTCAACCGCTCTTTGAGGGGCGCAGAACTATCCTCACTTTTGCAGATGAGGAAGCCAAGGTCGTAGAGGTTGTAACTTAGGTGTGGCCATGTGGCTACCAGTAAAGAGGTGGAAGGAGGGTCCTCAGAAACTCAGAACGTCTGGCTGTAAAGGAATCGGATAACCGGCCCTGGTGGAGGCGCCGGTCACTGCCTGGACATGGTCACTGTGTGGGTCCTTGGCTGGGTGCTCGCAGGCCCACCCCTTGTGGTTGGAGGAAAGGGCCAGGACCGTTACACTGGAGTTCCCTCAGCACACATGGTGCTGGTGCATCGGATGACTTGCAAAGAGGTTTCCAGAATTAAAGTCGGACTGTAACGTGTGCACCAGTTTACAGACCAACTAGTGGCTCTTAAGCTCCTTCTGGCAGCAGGAACATTGTTGTGTCAGCCCACAGGGAACTAAGCACCCAGAGGCCCCACAGAGAGCGGGGAGAACCCCGGGTCCAGCCCCATGTGCGGGGGAGCAGAGGCCTACGGGGCCTCCCGCTGTCCCATCTCCTAAGGCTGGTCCCCTCGCCCACAGCAGGTGCTCAGGACATTCTCCTTCGATCACAAGTTAGTGAACAGTGAACCTGGCTTCTTTCCTGGCCCAGTGCAATGAGGTGGCTGGGGGCCGGCCCTTGGCACGGAGGGCTTGGAGGGGAGGCAGCGGGTAGGGACACTGTCCCGGCCAGCAGGCGCACTGTTTCCGTTTTCCTGTCACCCACTCACTTGCCTCCTTGTGCTATGACCAGTCCAAGGGCTTATTTTCAGAAAAGGGGTCCCTTGAGGAAATGATGTGGCTGAGTCTGAAACAGGCAGAAGGAAGGCACAGAGAGAAGTGGAAATGGGGAGATGGGAATACGCCTGGTCCTCGCCCCTGAGTCCCTGAAGGGGAGAACTGGAGACGCCTGGTCGTCTTCAGCAAGTGGTGTCCAGCTCCCCTTTGGGGCCGGAGGGAGTGGTCTGATTGGCAACTTGGAGCTTTTTGGGGAAGCTAAAGAGAGCTGTGCATACACTTCTAGAAAAAGGAGCAGGAATGCTCAGCTTTAGAACTCACGTTCATTTTAAAAAATGCGATTATCTTTTAACAATGAAATGATGGTATTTATCTTTAAAAAACGAGCCCAAGAATGACAATACTTTCACTCTATCCCTTTGACAGAGCTAAAGTTTGCTGGGAAAAAGATTGTATATGCTCAAACATAAAAAGCGTGAAAGGTCATCGCAGGGTCTCTTTGTAGGGGGTGGTGTTGGTGACCAGTGAGGCAAGAGATTAGCTCAGCAAGTTCTTTTAGTTTCTCTCTCTTAGAAAGGAGAGCTTTCTATTTTATTGAATGTCTTCAAGTTCTTCTAGAAACCTTCCCTGAGAGCACTGTTAGTGCTGTGCTAGAACTCCACCTTCAGCACTCACTGTCCTGCTGAGGGGATTCCCTGTGTCACCCGTGTGCGCGGACGTTCAGACCAGGCACCTGCGGCTCCGAGAGGCTGACTCACTCTCACCAGGACTTAACATGGAATTTTCCAGCACCCCCCACGGAGCCCAGGCCCCTCCTGGTATATATATATATTTTAGCTGACCTGTAGTAATTGTATGTATCTATGGGGCACAAAGGGATATTTCAGTACACTTATACAATGTGTAATAATCAATGCAGGGTTATTGGCGTATCTATCACCTCATTCAGCATTTCCTTGTGTTGGAAACATTCAAATCTACTAGCTGGTTGAAAATTTCCAATAAATTGTTATTAACTGGCTTTTGGTACTTTTAACCTAATTAAGCTGCTGTTAACCTCTCAGACAACAGGAAGCAGTCGGGAGCCGTGCCTCTGGTCCGGGCGCTGGGCTTGGGACTGAGCAGGAGCCAGGGGGCTGCTGGGGGCAGGGGGTGTTTGCCACAGGGAGCAAGGACTGACCCTTGTGGGGGCTGGCTGCAAGCCACCCGTCCGCATGCCTCCTCTTCACTGTGGTCAGCTGTGGCCTGTGATCCCGGCAGTGGGAGGGCCTGGGGAGACAGCCTGCTGCGTCAGCACACCTGTGTCATTCTTCCAGCTGTTTGCTTCACAACAGGGCTGCTGTTAGCAAGCACTAGACGTTTCCACACCACCCGCCTTTCCACCAGGGCTCTCTAACATTTGCTGGTAACCCTCCTCCATTCAGGGTTGAACTTCTTTACTTTATTTTTATTTAAAAAGGGACACAAGAATTTTTTATGTCTGGGAATGAGCCAAACTGGCCCAGTGTTGAGCACAGAAATATTCCATTGCCTCTCTGTGCCCAGAATTATTTTTGTTTTCTTCGATACACAACCTAGATACGGCTATGGCAAGGAAATCGGTTGACTTTTGAAACCAAAACTCCTTTCCTGTTTATCAGTGTTGACAAAAAAAAAAAAAAAATCCCCCATCGTTGATCACGAGGCCAATTTATCTCTGTGGGTGGTGTTCAATTCATTTTCTTTCTCATCTGCTGTGCACTCTTAGTATTGTGCCAGAGGAAGCAGCCGCTATATCTCAGAGCCAAGAGTAGCGAATTAATACTATTATTACAATTATCAACAGTCTTCACTCATGAAGTACCTTGTAGTGAAAAGCAGGTGGCCTTTGGCCTCAGCCCTGTCTGAGCCTTATAGGACTTTGTTGTCCTGTAACATTGAGGCACTCAGGCCAGGCCTTCGCAGTGTGGAGCTGTAGAGGGCACTCAGGCTCTCAGGCAGTGCAGTGACGGCTCTTACCGTCCCTCAGTATTTTGGATGTGTGACGTCCCCACCAGAAGAGAAGCTTCCCGAGGGCAGGGCTCGGCCTGTTTTGCTCCTTGTGGTGCTGCAGAGTCTGGCCTGGCACAGAGCAGATGCTCAATAGATACATGTTGAGTAAGCGAATGCCCCAGGGAGGAACGAATAGCAGGGATGTTTTGGAACACGGCCTTCTCTAGAGATGCTCTTTTTATGGCCAAGGCAAGGTGAATGCCTCAGGACATTTAGCCCACGGACGAAAAGGAATACCCAGATTCTGGGAGCGTTGTGCACCTGCCCTTCCCACCTCACATGGTGCTACAAGGGGTCTAGGGCAGCAGAGGTGGAAGATACTAAAAGGAGCAAAAAGACAACACAGGCTCTGAACAGATGCAGGTCCCCAGGGCAAGAATTCAAAGGGGGCCACACAGTAAAGATGTTAATACTTTAGATGTTTAATGTTTAGCTTAGAAATTATTGAGTGAAGTGGTTTCTTTCCTCCTGCCTTGACCTTAATGCCACATTCAAATTCCTATTTCAGATTCGAGGCCTCAGGCCAGCATGTGGCAGAGGGGAGAGCAGATTTTAGCCTCCTCCTGCCTCACGTTATCTTTCCTAGGACTTCACCCGGCCCTGCCTGGGTGCTGTCACTATCACAGAGGCGGGACCTGGACTTCCTAGGCTCAGGTGTCTAAGGGTGACAGACACAGGCCCTGAAGTAGGCTTGGTGGCTTCAGGGTCAGGAGTCTGGGTGTCTGGATCCCCAGAACATGGCATAGGTGAGGTCGTGTCCCCGTGGGAGGGCTCCCTCCAGTGATTCTCCTGTCCTCTCTCCATGAGGCTAGGAATGCAGGGACCCAGCTAAAGGCTGTGCTGGGTCCAGGAATGCCCTCAGCTCTCCAGCCGTGGTCAGTGCAGTGACTCTTCAGGGGAGCCCTGAGCAGGGCAGGAGGAAGCCTGCACAGGGCTGGGCTGTTTCCTGCAGATAGGACGCGTTGGGCCCAAGTTGTACTTTGAAGTGAGGGCTGAGGGACTCTCTTCTGGCCCTCAGGACTCAGGGTGGGGCCAGCCTGCTCCCTCACCCCATTTTGCTGGGTGGAGGCTGAAGTTCCAGAGGCTGGCAGGGCCCAGCTAGCTCTACTTTTCCACAGAAGAGGTTCAAAGCCTCGTCCTGTAGCCAACAAGAAGCAGGCACAGGCTACAAACCAGTCCCTTCTCATTCTGAGTCCGGAATCCTCTCAGCTACATGACCCTCAGGACGAGTGACCTGCCCCAGGCCTGTGGTCAGGACATTTTCTGCGCAGCCCAGGTGCTGCCTGAGCTCTGGTCACTCCATCTCAGGATCCTGGACACCTGAGCATGCTGCTCTAGCTGGTCTGACTCCCTAGCTTGGGGGCCCAGGTGGCTTTGAGCATCTCGGACAGATCCCCTCCAAACCCCTTGGCTTGTGAATTAGCCCAGGACGGCATCTTGGTGGGACCTCCCACGCCTGGCTCGTGACTTCTCAGCGGGACCCCAGGGTCCTGTTCAGACACAATTTTAAGTCCTCTTGAGTTCTCCAGGCTGCACCTGTTGCCAGAGCCCTGGCTTTTACTCATGAAGTACACAGTGGCTGCCCCCCTCCCTGCACCCCCACCCCTGGCAAGGTGAAGACAGGTTCCACACGGCCACCTCCAACCCCTGTGGTGGTAGCTGGACTTGCCCATGTGGACTCTGAGCCCCCCACCCTCCCAGAGCAGAGCAAAATGCTTGGGAGAGAGTTCTGTGTCCCTGTAGCCACCTGGAGAAAACACATGACCATCTGCAAAGTGAGGGTCTCACTGCCTATGGGGTCATAATGGCTGGTGGAAGACAGGGAGCTGTGGACAATGACTTCCCTGTTGCCTCCTCAGGTGGCCGGTCCAGGGTGTGAGTCTGTGCAGCCTGTCTACAGATGCTCCATGTGGTGCGGGGAGACTTGGTCTCTCTGGGGCTTGTGAAGCAGTGGCAGCTTGCTTCCTTGCTCCTCACCCTGGAATGGTGTCTTTGAATTACCTGCTGGTATCTGAGCCTGCCAGTGTCTGCTTTGCAGGAAATATTGGCTAAGTCATGTCTGCAGGTGGCTATTGTCACCTGGGTTTTCCATGTGTGCTGCGTTCCCCACTCCTGTGCTGCTTCTGCACTTTCGTTCCAGCATCTGTGCATTTTTGCCGACTATCTTTTACTCCAACTTCTGTCGTGAAAAACAGCATAAAAATGAGCCATGCACTGATAGAGTCTCAAGTTCAGATCCTGAGACACACTGGCTTCGCTGGAGGGGTCAGTACCTTGCAGTACTTAAGAGATGGCGTCTATGGGACAGCTGTCTGTGTGCGCATCACGGGACTTCCAGTGTCACCTTGGGGAGGTGACTGAACCTTCTGAACCGTAGCATCATCTTCTGGAAAATGGGGATAGTGACAACGTTTACATTACAGGATTGTCGAACAGATTAGATGAAGGATCAAAGCTAGGCATACAGTAAGCACTCAGTAATTGTTAGCTGCCATTTTTTAGCCACTCAGCATCAGCCTACTCTCTTTGACTTGGTGACTCCTGACATATTTGGCAAATTGTCATCATTTATCAAGTGTCTTCCTCATGTCCAGAACTTTGCCCACGCGCTTTGATTTAACTCTTTAGCATTCGGCAGTGAGGACACTGAGGCTAAGTTGCCCAGATGGCCTGTCCCTGAGTTGGACGCTGTGCCCGGGTCTGCCTGACGCCCGAGCCCACGGTCTTCCCACTGGACCACACCGAGGACCGTTTCCACACTTCCGCTCCTCCCAGCAATGCCTGCCTCATTCTGGCCCCACGGGGCTTCCAAAGCTGGCTCTGAAGCATGAAGAAGCGAGCTCGACGCCGCCTGGTCCCCAGCCTCCCGTGATGGGCACGGCTGTGCCAGGAGACCCAACAGAATGTGGCTTCCCCTGAAGGTGTGAAAAGAACAGCCCAGCTCTGAGAGGGGCCCTTGGGGACCCGGTTCTCACCAGGTCTGCGGTATGGCGGTCACCTCCTACGTGGGGAGGCTGGCTGAAGGCCTGCCCTGGGGACGGTTTGGTGGGCCGTGACCGTCAGGCATCTCCTGCTGACACAGAACACGTCTCTCCTCAGAGACAGGACTGTGGGTCAGACAGTCCCTGGTATGTGTGAGTGGCTGTGAGGCAGAAGGCACCGACTTGACCGCTTCTGACCGGTGTGGAGTGAGGAGCACCCCTCCCCCTCCACTGTCCGTGAAGAGAGAGGCAGTCATGACCTCAAGCGGTACAAGCATTATTTTTTCTTTTTTAATTTATGCAGAAAATGACTTCTTTCCCTGTCTTGATGACGTGAGGCACGGGAATGCTGAGGTGATAGCCATCACTGTTTGCTTTTGTGGGAGACATTAGCTGGGGGAGGTGTATCATCTTGTGCTGCGTGTATTTTTTAAACCTTAAGGGTATTGCTTGTCTAACTCCCCCTTCCAGTAGCTTCCCAAGATCAATGCCCCTTTCTAAACTGTAATAGTCACGAGATACTTCCCAGGCAGCTGGGGCTGGGACTTCCAGGCCTGTGAGATGGGGTGCCAAAACCCTGGGTAAAGTTTGGGCATTACAAAGGACCTTTTCATTTCCTTTTTAAGGAAATACAGAAGTCTTTACCAGCACAGGTGACCGTGTAAGGCAGAGAGAAACGTAAATGAAATGCCCAGTTTCCCTGTCTGGCTTCACTTTGATACCTGTGGGTTTCAGGAGGAGGATTCATCTCCGGAAACTTGCCTGCGATGGGTTTCTCTTCCCCTTGTTGAGAAGTGTGCTTTCCCGCAAAGGGGAAATGTTTCAAGGGCAGATCTGGATTGGAAATTTAGTTCAGATATTTAGTGACAGTGACCCTGGGAAGGTAATTTCTGAGCTCTAACATCCTGCTCTGTCCCAGGAGGAGTACACAGGGAAGGGGCGGAGGGAGTGGTTTCAGGAGGCTTACTGTTCCTTGGACAGAATGTGGCAGGCCGGGAACATATGTCCACCAGCAGGGACGGTAGACGGTGAAAGTACAGAGGGTCTCTGGGAAGGGAGCGGAGGCTCCTGGGTCTCTAAGGGCAGGCAGAGTGAAGGGGGAATGTGGGCCGTGGCTGTCAGTGCCACACCCTCACCCAGTGGTGAGAAACGAGGTCAGTGCCTTGAGGGGCCCTTTCCCTGACTGCTGGGTCCTGATGGTAATGGAAAAAAAGCACATGGCTACGTTAAAGGAGACTGTCTTGGTGAGAAGGACCGCATGGCCGAGCTGATTTGATCCCCAAGAGCCTCTGAAAATACTTCCTGGGTAAGTAGCGAAATCTCTGCTACCTATACCTTCCAACCCAGAGCTGAGCATTGCAGATGAAAGACACCCACGTCTCAATTTTTTCTTGACTGACTGTTCAGCTTTGTGGAACTTCTCCTAGAGTGAAGAGCATGACATCATTTCCAGCTCTCCCCAAATGCATCACTTCGCTGCTGGGTTTGAGGTTCCGTGGGGGCGAGTGGGGCTTGGGCAGGGTGAGACTTTAGGTGCCTCCGATGCCAGAGCTTCCTCTTGCTTCACTGGCACTCGCCAAAGTCCTGCCATCAAAACTCATCCATTTTAAACCTTGTTACTAAGTAATTGCCAAAGTGAAGGAATTAGCATCAGTTCACACATAAATTTGAAGGGAAATGTAAATAAATCAGAAGAAATTGGAAGGGATAATTCATTCACCTTTCTTTTAACAGTCTCAGAGATGGAGTAAAAGTTTCCTACTTGTCTTGTGTTGGACTCAGGAGCTGGTTAATACCAAACATGTACAGTATTGGGCAAAACAAATGAAGATTTCCATTCTTCTGTAAGCTAAAGATGAGAACATCTGTTTCAGTGTTGGAGATAAGATTTATCATAAACAGGATCATGGATGTTTTTAGCTGGGCTAGATTTTGAATAATGCAAGTCCTAAAATTCCAAGTAAGATCTCTTAATGTTTGCTCATGGCTTTTGAGTGTTTTATAAATGTAGTACTGTAATTTCACAGACATGATCTTATTACAACCTCTCTCTCAGCATCTCTTTCATTCCTATTAAGCTCATGAGGTTAGTGGATCAAGCGTTGTGTCAATATTATAGAATGTGAGTCCTGGTGTTTTTTTTAAATCACCTTTTCCATTTTATTTATTATTTTATCTGCAGTGGTTAGTGTAATGTCTAGAACATTAGGAGAACTTAAAAGTATGTGAATGAGTGAGTGACTTAATGAACAGATGAATGAATAATACATACAAAAAGTTAAGTGACGTACCCAAGATCATCTAATATCAGTGTCAAAATTTGATAAAAGAGACAAAAATATTTTACTCATCAGAAATCAAACCTCAGAAGGTTTCATGGTCCTATTGCAATAATTATCAGTTTAAGAGAACAGCTTGGCAGTTCTGTTATTGTATCAGTCTGCTATTGCCCTGACGATGCTGTGTAACAAACAAGTTCAGAATTGTCAGTGGCTGGTAGTGACTATGTTTCTTAGCTATGGGCTAAGAAAAAAATCAACAAGCAGGTATCTTTCATCTATAATGGCAGGTATCTTTCATCTATAATGCTCAGTTCTGGATTAGGAGATAGAGATAGTAGAGATTTATTTACTTATCCAGAAAAAATTTCCATGATCAAATGGGGTCTATGGTTTGGCTGGGGTTCTACTGATGTTCGTGGGTGTGGGTGGGCTTGTTTCTAAGCTCAGGCCAGGCACACAGTTGCGCCAGAGGCTTTATTCTGGGACCCACTGTAGAGGTCATGCTCTTCTAGTGCCGATCACAGGAGGGCAAAAGGACAAATCAGCCACTTGAGCATGCTTAAAACCTTTGCTCCCATCATGTGTTTTCACATTCCCCTGGTCAGAACAGAGCACTGACGAATCCCATAGTCAGCTGGGCAGTGAGGCATGTTCAATGCCAAGGGGAAAGAGAGTGACTACCAAACAATAATCCAGTTTATCACTGCTAACCTGTAGGCAAGGAATTTAACTGAACAAATTCTCGTGCTCTCATCAGCTTCGTGAGTCTCCAGTTCTTATATAACACATTAAAGGGAGCTGAGCCCCTTGCCAGTGGAAACTGTCTACTCATACCCTGATCAGAATTCAAGGCCAAGCAGGGACCATTATTTGAGCTGTGGATTTAGCTGTTTGATATTCACACATCCCTAATCGTCTTGGAAAGTCTAATGTTTTCTAACAGCTGTAAAGACAAGAGATTCTAACATTATCAACTATACATAATATCCATGAAATTACATTGACTAATGTAATGATGTGTTATGCTGTCATTAACACATTATGAATACCTAATTTGAAAGGTTAATGAAATTTACAAACATACGAACGTTGTGGGTATTATCAATACCACTTAATGACAAACCTACTGTTTTCATTTTTCACAGAATTAACTGAAGTGGGAAGATTCCATGTTTCCAACTACATTGTTTTTGGTGACAAATTGAGAAGAGTCTGCACAATATGTTTTGTTTCAATTCAAAATGTGGGGTTAGAAATTATTTTACATGGTGGGTTTATGTAGTAATGACATTTAATATAAATAAAAACAACATTATTCAAAATGACTATTTTTTAGTTTTCCTGAAAGAGATAGACTTGATAAGGTACATAGGTCTTAGTTGGATGGACAAAAGTGTCAAGACCAAAGACAACTGCCCAGGGGAAAAGTATCCCTCATGGCATGTTGTGTTATCTCTAATACAATATTCCTCAAAGAATGGATATAATCTATGTTACCACTTTTATATAAAAAGTTTAAATATATTTTGTTCTTGAGTATTCAAGTTACCTGTCCATAATAGTAATGATATGGTGACCATAACAGAAATGTTAGTAAGGATGCCCTTTACATTGGACAAAGCACTTTATACACAGGGTCAGATTTGATTCTTTTAGAAATACAGTGACGTCTCCATCAAAGGGATAATATAGAATGGAGACCTCAAGTCAGTGTCAGAAATCACTTAAAGCTTTTGGAATCTTGCCCCATTTCTCCAATCCCTGTACTTGGTGGTATTTTAGAGAGAGCCATAGTTTGCAAATTTTTATTCTCATGCAAATCTCAGAGGAATCTTATTTTATTTATTTATTTATTTTTGAGACAGAGTCTCACTATGTTACCCTCAGTAGGGCGTGTGGCGTCACAGCTCACAGCAACCTCAAACTCTTGGGCTTAAATGATTCTCTTGCCTCAGCCTCCCAAATAGTTGGAATTACAGGTTCCTGTCATAACACCTGGCTTTTTTTTTTTGTTGCAGTCATCATTGCTGTTTAGCTGGCCAGGGCCAGGTTCGAACCTGCCAGCCTCAGTGTATGTGGCCGGCATCCTACCCACTGAACTACAGGTGCCACCCCTCAGGGGAATCTTATTAAAGCTCAGATTCTGACTCAGTAGGTCTGGGGTGGATCCAAATTCTGAGTCTCTAACTAACTGCCAGCGGGTCAATGGGCTACTTCTTTGATAAGCAAGAATCTAGATTGCCTTCTCTTGGAAGAGTGGATCTACTACTGATTGGCAGCAATACAGCAGTTGAAAAACTGTATTTATTTTGCCTCATAGCTCTTTATTTATTTATTTATTTTTTAAAATATATGTATTTTGTTATTCTTCATTACATTATTTCCCCCCCCCCACCCCTCCGTGGTAAGACAGAATTGATTTACAGAAAAGAATACAGAAAACACCAAAGCTCCTGGTAGTGGGAGAGATTTCAAGTAGGGAGAGAGAAGCTCTCTCGTTCCTCTCCCGGTCTTTCCCCGTCTCCTCCTCTAGGCCTCTAGCCTCAGGGTATATATAGGTGTATGGGTTCCTTGGCCAGGAAACAAATGAATACAGTCCCTT
>CAUYRH010125748.1:0-46543 GCA_963574655.1 Perodicticus potto | reverse complement strand
ATACTTATTAAATGCCTCTATCAGCTTTTGCATTACTTGTATCCAATGACTAATTTTTTTGTGGTTTGTTGGGTTGGTTTTGTGGGGGTGTGGGTTTGATTTTTTTTTTTTTTTTTTTTTTTTTGCTTTTGAGGTATGTGGGCTTTTTGTTTTGTTTTTAGATTTTTTGTAGTTTGGTTTATTTAACTGGGCCCTTTCCAATTGACAAATAAATTAAAATGTATTCCAGCCCCTCTGTTTTGCAGCAGTAGTGCCATTCATATACCAAAAGCCCCGTCAGGAGAGTCCCCTGGCTGCTGTCCACGGAAGGAAGGGCAGGAAATGGAACCTAGATATATAGCCAGTTCAGCCTCCCACACGAGCTGAATAGAGAAAGCAGATGGAAGCGTGCAGGGCGGACCCTGGGAGCCAACCTTTAAATTCCTTGAAAGAAAGCGAGCAAGCACGCCAGGCTGCAAAAGGAATGGGCAGGGCAGCATGGTGGCCCTCGGCGGCCTGGAGGGAGAGGCACTGGGGGGGACTGTGTGCAGAGCTCGGGAAACAGAACAGGCTGCTGCTGAGGGGAGAGAGAAGGATTGTGTGCAGCCCGGACCAGACAGCAGGCTGAGCCCAGGCCGACTGCCCACGCTTCCCCGTAGGCGGCTAGGAACCCAGGAGAGAGCTGGTCTGGGAGAATCATTTCCTTCCACCATTCTCTGCTGGGATAGGATGGGCAAGAACCTGCCTTTCTTCCCAGCACTAGCTGGGTCTGGGGGAAGCATTTAGAAAGTTCCACAGCAGTATTAGTTAGGCTCAGAAAAAGAACACCTCTTCTCATGATAGAGAAGTTCTCTGGTAGAGAGTTCTCTGAACTCCCAAAAAGAAAAGGCTTTTTTTCCACATATGTCATTGTGACAGTAAAACATCTTTGTTTTACTTAAATGGCATTAATCGCACCATCCCTGTTCATGGCTATCCTCATTCCAAACTTTCCATTCCTTCTTCATCTCCGGGTAACACATCGGAAACGGAGCCTCTCCCATCCATAAGAGATGTCTCCAGCTCCTTGTCTTCCCTGTAGTTTGCAGCTCGCTAAGATATCATCCAATCGAGTTGCCTCTTGTCTGGTGCCACGTGTTCGTTGCCTGGCCATCTCTGCGGCCACCTTTGGTGATTCCTTCACTGCCACCCCTAATCAGAGTCACCGAAAATGCATCTCAGTTCCAAGACATGTCTCCAGAGCTGAGTCTCCAGGGACATGTGCGGTGGCAATTCCTTTTAAGTAGCCCGAAGAAGAGCACAGTAGAAATCAAACAGCCAACAGGGCACCTGTGAGCTGTCCCGAGTGGGGAGAGGAACCGGCCTCTCTCCTCAGCCACCGTGTACGCCCCTCCTCCCTGGACGCACCAGTTTGCAGCCTCCCCACAGCCTGGCAGTTCCACTCTCCCCCCGCTGCGCATGGCCCAGGTACACAGCTTCCTGACCCACACACCCCACCTACCATCCTCAGGGTCCCGGACACCTCCCGTGGGCTCTGCATCCCACAAGCTCATCTTTCTCCAATGCTCAGACTCATTACCAGCCCCTCACCCCATCACCCAGGCCCGGTCACAATGCTTTCCCCTCCTGCACGCCCGTGTGGCTGTGTATGGGTAAACAAACCTAGTAGCACCACATGTAACCTTCATTGCAAGTTCTTCCTGTCTGTGTTATTATCCTGTCCCCATTATTAACCCTTCAGGTCAAAACCCATGTCCCCCCACGCCTTCTGCCTGCCCGCGCTTCTGCTGCTGCCTCCCCAGGGCAAGCAGAGTAAAGTATGGTGACCAACGGAGATGCCTCAGGCCGCCAGTGCCTTACCCTGACCTGTCCAGAGTGGGTCTGACCGTCCACTGTACTCCCTCCCTTTGGCACCTTGATAAATCGGAACATCACCGGTCCAAGGGAAAGAGGGGCAGGTTAGAGATGAGCACACTCCCTGGAAGGGGTCCTTCCAATCTGCTCCAAGTACAAATCTAGGGCCCGTTACCAAGAACATGGCAGCGGCTTCCAGGTCTCTCGTCTCCGTGTTTCTAAACACGACCTAACCCCTGGGTCCCAGCACACTGCGTAGTCTTCTTAGTGAAGACCCACAAGCTTGTCCCTGTGGTCTGGACCCTCTGTCAGAGAGAGGTCACTGGAAGCCTGGTCACTTCCAGCCGAGCTTCTTCTACAAATTGGACTTCCTGGGCCAGATGCCCAAATAAATCATGATTTTATTTCCATCCCCACATCTAGCCGACAGCATCCTAAAACGCCAACTCTTCATTTCACTGCAGAAGTTAAATCCTTTTCCAGGTGCTGGTTGCTTTTAGTATTGATACAGACCCCTTCCACCAAGCCACCCCTCTTTGAAAATCTTTCTAATGTATCAGAGTCACTTTCTTTTTTTTTTCCTCAATTTGCTGACAGCGTCTTTCCCCTTCTCCAAATACCTGTTGTTCCCTTTATCATATTCAGATGTTTCATTCCCACTTTCAAGATTTCTTGCTTATTTATCTTCGGCCAGGGAAACGCTCATCTCTTTCTTCCCTTCTGCCTTCCCTAAGCCTCTTCTCGGGGCCCCGCTAACATAGAAAGGGAAGAGAGGAAGCAGCGCCTTTCAATGCTTAAGGAACTTAGCAGTGCACTTTAGGTGTGAAGAAGAGGCCCAAGGCACGTAAGGTCAGCATGGATATGAAGTGACATTTCACCTTTAAGTGCAATCCTTGCCTAGGTAAATACTCTTATGAATCTTCCGAGGAGAATCGAGATTCGGTTCCATTGCAGACCCAGTGCATTCAGACCCCGGCACAGATACTACGACATCCTGGCCCAGCACTCACAGCTTACAAATGCGATGACTCATGAATGTACATTAGGCAAGCAGAAATAATGTTTTAGGTATGCTCTTTCCACAAGGCGATAGTCTCATTTCCACATTTCCAAATTTACCCAATTCTTGTTTTAACTGCCTTTCTTTTCCTCCGACCGTGATCATGAATTCACAAAAACTGTGTAGTGAGCAGTTTTGTTCCCAAGCCTGGACCCTTGCTCCAAGGATCTGCCAGACACTTTCTCATGCCTCTAAAGAGATCATTGCTTAGGATGTTAGGTAGCTAACTCTCTTCAGCTTCCAGAAACAGAAGCCCCACTTACAACGGAGTTAAGAAAGCTGTAATTAAAAGGAAACATAATAAGGTTCAGCTGTGCTGTGTTGAAACAGCCCAACGCCCAGCATGTTCCCTCTCTGTGTTAAGAGAGTGGGATGGAGGGGAACACACATAACCCATATCCTTTGTGGCTTTATCTCACAGCTTCACACCTCTCGGGAGACGAAGATGGCAACTCCACGGCTCCCCTGTTTACTGACTCTCTCTCGTGTGCACACAATCTGGTCCACAGTTCAGTCCCCATATCTTTATCCCAATGGCAAATATTTGAATGGTGAAGGCCACCATTATTACACGCTTCAAACAATTCCTCTCCACTCATAGGCGGATAGATGGACGGTGCTGCCACCCATTCTTTTAGCCTTTTGCCTGACTTGGACTAGAAAGATGATTTTCCTTGGAGCTAGTAAGCACCCAAAATATATGTATTTATCTCACCCACCACAGAGAGAGCAGAAGGGCTATTTTTGGAAAATAATTCACTGACGTTCAATGCCAGCATGTAGGCCCATCTTTAGCAGAAATATCGTTCCGCGTTGCAGATCTGCAAAGGCTACCTTGACCCTGAGCTTGGTGCAGGTTCCTATAGACTTTGGATTCTTGTTCGCTGCCATCTCTTAAGCTTCTGCTTGTCCTTGAACTTCGTCCCCAGTGGAGCTATGGCTTAGTTCGTGTTGGATCGACAAAGCAAGTTAAACTCTCTTAATAGCTCTAACAGTGGCCTTGTTCTCCGACTAGAGCTCGGGCATCTCTGGGCCTCCCCAAACCAGGTGGTTGTATTTCATTAACACGACACTCAACCCAATTCTCTTGAGAGAAGTCAAGTTCACATGTGACTTCTAGAACTGCTGGTCTAGATTCTGTGGGTATTCCTCCATCAGGGTGACTTTTGCTCAGTCATTAAATTAGCGTCAAACACTTCATTTCTCTTATTCAGCCCTCTTTCCCTAATCGGATCCCAAATAAGTGTCTCTTTTCTCCATAGCAACAGTCTACTCCATAGGAGTGCATGTGAGCAGACATAGGCAAATAACACCAAGCCTAAAACACATCACATCAACATCTTAGCGTTTGAAGAAAATGAATTTTGCGATAGATTCCAGGAGGGATTTTCCTTCCTCCCACCGTTTCCTGACCTCTACCCAGTGCCTCCTGCCTTCAGCATAATTACTGTCGTCAGCTGGCTACTGTGCTTGCTTTCCTTCCAAGGCAGAAAATTATTCATGATGAAACTGTAACTAGCGTTTAACATTTTTCCTTAAGTTCAGTGTACACGCCCAGCCTGACTGAACAGCTTGTAGGCGACTCCCTTAATTCATTGAGACTCAGCTGCTCAGTGTTTTGGGAAGCTTCTCACATAATACTTCCCCCTTGCTGAGGACTAGATTTGGGTTGGTGTTTTTATAATTACACACGCAGTGAGATGATACGGGGCAGGGTCCTGGAAGCTTCTCTAAAGGGGAGGCTGGGTGATTTTCACCACTGGATCTCTTTACCGAGAGAAGGTGGTACTATGTACACTTTGTAAAAGAAAAACTTCACTAAACCAGGCCAGTGCTCTGCTGCCTGGAGCTTTAGGCAGTAGCCGCTGGCTCAAAGGATTTTCCCTCATGCCCCATTTTTTTTAAGCCCGTTAGGACACTCCTGCTTGCTGAGTTTAACTTGAGAATCTGATAGAAATCCCATACACCTCTTCCACCCTTTGTTTACTCTATTACACCTGTCTTGGCCAAAAGTGGTCCAAGAGAAATGTCCCTGATGTGAAGTATCTGTTATGTGGGCTGTTCACAACCTCGCTTTAACCATCTCTGCCGCGCACCCCTGCAGCAACCCTCAGCCTGGGGCTTCTCTAATCTCCCACTTTGTTGAAGCTCAGACCAGCTCAGCAATGTCCTCCCTTGTCCCCACCTTTCGTTTCGCCTGATGCCACTGCACCGAGCACCCTCTGGCTTTGCATGTTGTGTTCCTGGCTCTGAGGAAGCACACCTCGTTAAGCGGAATGCTGCCAGTGCAGACGGACTCCTGGCATTTGATACTCTCAGCCTGGGTGATTTGGGCATGGTTTCCCATGAAAATGAAATCGCCTCTCAGGCTAAAAGGGAGCCTGAAAAACAAGACCCAGGGGAGAGATGTGGAGTCGTTTATGAAATGGGATGCTTAAGTGGTAGGTTGTTAAATTGCGTGAGGGTTGATGGTGAACTGCTGGTCTATATTCTGTCGTCCTATGTCAGAAATTCATTTTAAAACTCAGGGAAGATTTTGTTTTATGTGAAATCTTGGCTTAACTAGGAGCAAATGTCCTGGGAATGCGTAGTGGAGGCTGCTAGCTGTGCTGGTAGAGAGGGAGAGTTTGTCCGCGCTCTCTCCAGTTCTCTCTGCCCTGCTTGTATCAGGGTCTCACCTACCCCTGGAGAGGCTTCTGGGCCAGAGTGTTTGAAAGAGTTAAAAATGAGTGACACACACAGCGAGAAAGAGAGAAACTGTAAAAAAAGAACAATCATGAAAGTAGCCAAAAGTGTTATTTGAGTCTGCCCTCTTCTCCTTCATTTAAAAAAAAGACAAAAGTTATTTGATAACAGCAAACGACTAAGAAAAAGCACACAATCTCTATGCCCTAGATAAAATATTTAAATTTTATGCCACTGACTGCATGCAATGATTACATATTTTTAAATAGGGCCCTGAGGGGGGAAAACACGTGAGTGTAAATCAGTGAGAGAGAGTAAATAGGATTGTTCCCTCTCTCTGCAAATAGTAACTGAAACTAGAAATCTTTGCTTGTACATTTTCTAAATTTTATTTTCATTAATCATTAAACTGGAGCAAACTAAAGTTTCATAAAATTTGCATCATTTTTATTTTACCTTGACCTACAAATTTTCACCTTCTAAAATAATTATAAGGAAAACAGCCGAAAGATGATTTTGAAATGTAATTTAAAATGCGATTTGACACCTTGAGAAGTTATGTTCTCATCTTTCCTCCTCGGTTAGACTTCTGAGGCAATTTTTTTTTTTCTTTTAAGTTTCCATGGTAAGGTTTTTGCTGTCGTTGTAGTTTTTGTGGGTTTTTTGGTCTCTCTCTTTTTTTTTTTTTTCCAGAATGTACCCCTTGCTGGCAAATGATTTTTCTTTGCTTGTAAAGATGGTTCTTCAAGGCACTCGAATCTGCCTTCCATTTCATTTTGTGCAATTATCAACGTGAAATGGTGACCCCAGGCTTGCGTCTCTTCTTACTACAGACTTCCCCCTCTTTCTCCTTATCCTGTTCTTCAAAAGATTTCTTTGGAGTTAACATTTACTGCTCCTCAGTAAATCAATTAAAGGTATTAATTGGATGATGAGCCTCTTTTTGGATGAAATTTCTGAAAAAGTATATAATCTCCAATTCTCTAATATCCTCATATCTCCATAACTTTAATTAAATGTCAAGGGCAATTATTTTTCTCTCTTGCAATTAAATAATCTTAAGTATATATGATAGCTGCAAGCAATAAATATTGGAAATACATATGACCAGATTTTTTTTCTTTAAAGTAAACCATATTATTTATTTTGACTCACTGTATATCAAAGTCTAGTAATTCAGTTAAAATTTTATTTTCTCTTAACTGATCTGCCCATTGATAATTATAACATCATAGAAATGTTTGTTCATTGATTAGCAAAATGAAAAATGCAACCAAGTCTGTCTTAAATTTTTTTCTCTTTTATTTTTATTTTTCATTATTATTTTATTTATTTATTTATTTATTTATTTGCAGTTTTTGGCTGGGGCCAGGTTAGAACCCACCACCTCCAGTATATGGGGCTAGTGCCCTACTCCTTTGAGCCACAGGGGCTGCCCTTAAAATTCTTTTTAAAAAAGAATAAAAATGAAAGGCAAACAATATAGATGTAAGAAGATCCAAGATTTCAATTCTAAAATATGAAAATCAGTAAGTGCATGGTGCTACATACTATAGTTAAATAAAATTACTGTCTAAAGACAAAATTGACACCCCAACATTTCAGACTAAAATAAATAGAGCTTGTGAACATATACTAATATATCCATAATTAAAGTCATTCCACCATTTATGCTATTATTTCTCCTCCTTAAAAAAAAAATATCTTTCATTTGGGAACATCATAAATCTCACTTTTGGTCACAGAGATAGAACTATCGGCAGTAATTTAAACAATGGCAATGTTGTCTTAAACAGACCAGTCAGTCACAGGCTGTGTGTTACACCTGGCCTTGGGGGAGGAGGGCGTGCAGGGAAAAATTTTATCTAAATTGTTTTATAAGTTAGTGTCACATAAGCTGTTGTTTTCTCTACTTCCTTTTTTTTTTTTGACCGGGGCTGGGTTTGAACCTGCCACCTCTGGCATATGGGGCCGGCGACCTACTCCGTTGAGCCACAGGTGCCGCCCTGTTTTCTCTCCTTCTTTCCCAATTTTATTTCGTGAGACTCTCCTAAATTTTCAACTTCGTTAGAAGAAAAATAATTCCCACCATCAAGACGGCAGAAAAAAAATTCTAAAAATATACCACTTGCAGATAAAGAATTCTTAATATGAAATTAAAATGTTTTTTGCTTTTTCTTCCCAGAATTTGTAATTTTATTTCTGACATCTAAATGAGAGAATCTGAATTACATCAGCCAAATGTTTACCATCAATCCTGAAATAGACTTTGTCTTCTCATTTTGTGAATAATAGTTGTTTAGTTAGAATAACTATTTGTTTAGTTAGAATTTAATCTACTTTGGAAAAACCAAAAAAAAAAAAAACTACAAATTTCTACAGAAGCCACAAGGGGTTAGAGGGTCTTCAGGTTTCTAAATTTCTGGAGTCAATTTATGCTTCACTACTATAACATCACTGCTGAGAATTTTCTTTGCAATACGTTCCTTTTTTATGACATTTGTTATGCATTGTAGAGGCTGTATTTTGAAATATAAATTAAGTGAAGAATAAAGAGGTCCCATTTAAGATGTACAAAATTGAGCCATAGGGATGCCTGTCAAAAAATATTTCTATGTCAGAGCTCCCTTTAAAGATATATGCTTTAATACCTGTAGTAACTTCTCCGATGTGCTAATTTTGTGTTATTTCTGTGACCTCGTCAGGGGGGAATTTTGACAGCTCTTTTGACGCAGAGAAGGGTGTTGGGACAATTGTCATCGCAAAACCTTTGGATGCAGAGCAGAGATCCATCTATAATCTGAGTGTGGAGGTCACCGATGGAACCAATGTTGCTGTCACTCAGGTGAGATGTTAAATTACTGAATAGCAGGAGTGCTGAAAGAGCTGCTAATGAAAACAGTGTATAAGAAGAAGTTAATTATGTTCATGCACTTCTAGTATTTAAAAAAATCATTTTAGAGAACAGTCTAGAAAAAGGATTCTGTCAACGGTATCGTACATCTTAGCCACCTCTTCCAAGAAGCTGTGATTGTTCATGCATGAAACATGATTCGCGTTTGTTTTCTGATCATTACTGTAGATTTGTCTCTTTGACAGTGGAGTTAGCTTCCCTGAATTTACAAAGGGGAGGATATTTATATCATCTGAGTTAATATGCCATGATATTCTTCACCTTCTGATTTTTTTTACTCACAGAAAATTACAGCTAAGGAATATCTAGAGTCCAAATTCATTTTGTAGACTAAGCTAAGCTAAGCAATCTATCCAAGGTCACATAGGCTTAGCAAAGAACAGGGCTGGGATGTGGGTGCCCTGACTCCTTTCTCCTATTCTCACCTCTACACCACGGTTCTTTGTCCTGACAGCACAGAGGAATCCCCTAGTTGTGGGGGATGTTTAAAAACACTGATGGGGGCTGGTGCAGAAGCTCACGCCTGTAATCCCAGCACTCTGGGACGCCAAGGCTGGTGTATTGCTTGAGCTCAAGAGTCCAAACCAGCCTTAGTAAGAGTGAAACCTCTGAGTCTACTAAAAATAGAAAAACTACCCAGGCATGGTGGCCAGCATCTGTAGTCCCAGCTACTGGGGAGGCTGAGGCAAGAGGATCGCTTGAACCCAAGAGACTGAGGTTGCTGTGAGCTATGACACCACAGCACTCTACCCAGGGTGACAGAGTGAGACTCTGTCTCAAAACAAACAAACAAACACCACTGATGGCTGCACGCTGGCCCTGAGATCATTTGTGATTCTACATGCATCTAGGGGTCAAGGGCCCTTTGTTACACTGAACTTCACCCCGAGAGTGTGGGAAAGGACAGTGAGAGCCGGCAGGGGGAAAGGACCTCGGGGCCCTTCACGTGGCTCAGAACATCTTCCTAAGTGAGAATAACAGTGTTAAGTGCCGATGTGGGGCAGACTTGCTCTAAATGGGAGAGGGTGTTTGTCTCGTTTTATTTTTTAGCACCAGAGACCTGGGCAGGTTATGGCATGTCTGCATAGGCTGTAACCCCCTCTCTCCCTCCTGCTTTGTTTTCTTGTTCCCATGACCCCAGAAGGCACCGCTAATTAATCAAGGTCCTTCTCCCTACTGAGCCCAAGTGCGTCACCAGCATCCTTCTCAAAATCACACTTCAGGTCGTGAAGATGAAACATTTGCAAAGCCTAAAGCAAGCAAATGTTGGTTTGTTCTAAATATGAGGTAAGCTTCTGCAACTAGCCAGTTTAAAAGGGGGAGAGGGGAGCAGTTCACTACTTGTTTAGCCAGCTGCCTCTTAGTTTGAAACTGTTTCAAAACTATAATGCGTTTCCTTTGAGTCTATTTATAATGATAGGGTGGTAGAATTTGAAGGAAACAACAGGTTTCCCTTTAGTATAATCCCTTTCCTTTCCCTTCCATCAAAGGGATGCCCTGGAAAGGGGAAGGGACTTGCACGTGGTGAGGCAACCAATGTCCGACAATCCCTGACCCTCCCGCCTCTGTCTTTTCTCAGCAACTGGGATGACCACACAAGCCAGTTTGCCTTTATGAGCCCATTGCACCTGTTGGGCTGGCACTGTCAGATCCCTGTTCACTCTGGAAATTGTCCCAGTTGGGACAGTAATTATAGAGCCACACTGCTTCTGGGTAAAAATATAGACACCTAGAAAGGACCTCATGGCTGAGGTCCCGTATAACCACACAACATGAAAGCATGTCCCCAGGACGGAGACAAACGACCCACCTGAAGGGCTGCTAAGTCTTCAGTATCAATTCACTTTCAATATGAATTTAAATCAGGTCTTTAAAAGTAGCTATGTCTTAGTATTACCCAACCTCAACTTTTTAGTGCCACTTAAAAACATGAGACATATGTTGAGTAAAATATGACATATAAATAAAGCATGGCACCATATTCATTTCTAGATTTCTTTCCAAAGTTCCATATCAGTTAAATTAAATATGATATTCAGTGTATCCAGAATGTTATAGATGTTTAAAAAATTAAATATTCCTTTAATGAGTGAATCAATGGTAGATACTATTTATTTAGTGTAGCTACATGGAGAGGATACTAGCTTTTCAAAGCACACAACTGATTCATGTTAACAACAACCACAAATTACCAGTGAAACTTTTATTTTAAAATTTCATTGGGACCTGATAGATGTATGGAACAGAATAGAGAACCAAGAGATGAACCCAGCCACTTATCATCATTTATCTTTGATAAGACAAACAACATGATCTTGATAAGACAATTTATGTTTTGATGTTTGATCAAAAACATAAATTGGGGGAAAGATTCTCTATTTAACAAATGGTGCTGGGTGGACTGGCTGGTGACCTGTAGAAGACTGAAACTGGACCCCCACCTTTCGCCATTAACAAAAATTCTCACCAGATTAAAGATTTAAACTTAAGACTTGAAACTATTAAGATACTTGGAGAGGGTGCAGGTAAAACACTTGAAGAAATTGGCCTGGGAGAATATTTTATGAGGAGGACCCCCTGGGCAATTGAAGCAACACCAAAAATACACTACTGGGATCTGATCAAACTAAAAAGTTTCTGCACAACCAAGAACACAGTAAGTAAAGCAAGCAGACAACCCTCAGAATGGGAGAAGATATTTGCAGATTATGTTTCCGACAAAGGTTTGATAACTAGAATCCACAAAGATTCTAGAAGAATCCACAAAGAACTCAAATTAATAAGAAAAGAACAAGCAATCCCATTTCATTGTGGGCAAGAGACTTGAACAGAAGCTTCTCTGAAGAAGAAAGGCATATGGCCTACGGACACATAAAAAATCCTCATCATCTTTACTTATCAGAGAAATGCAAATTAAAACCACTTTGAGATATAATTTAACTCCAATAAGAGTAGCCCAAAGCAAAGCAAAATCCCAGAACTATAGATGTTGGTATGGATGTGGAGAGAAGGAAACACTTCTGCATTGCTGGTGGGAATGCAAGCTAATACACTTCTTTTGGAAAGAAGTTTGGAGAACACTTAGGGAACTAAAAGTAGACCTGCCATTCGATCCTGCAATTCCTCTACTAGGTATATATCCAAAAGGCCAACAATCATTTTACAACAAAGATATTTGCACCAGAATGTCTATTGCAGTCCAATTCATAATTGCCAAGTCATGGAAGCACACAAGTGCTCATCGACCCATGAATGGATTAACAAATCATGGTTTATGTATACCATGGAATATTATGAAGCCGTACAAAAAGATGGAGACTTTACCTCTTTTATGTTTACATGGATGGAGCTGGAACATATTCTTCTTAGTAAAGTATCTCAAGAATGGGAAAAAAAGTATCCAGTGTACTCAGTACTATTATGAAACCAAGTTACTCACACTTTCATATGATTGATAAAACACAACTATAGCCCAGAATGAAGGAAGGAAGGAAGAGGAGGGGAGGGGAGGGGAGGGGAGGGGAGGGGAGGGAAGGGGAAAAGCCTGGTGGAGGGAGGCTAATTGGCGGGACCTCACCTATTGTGAATAATGCAAGGGTACATGTCAAATCTATTAAGAGTCGAGTATAAATGTCTTAACAACAATTAAGTAAGTGAGGGGAAAATTATGTTAACCAGGTTGATGGAAGCATTCCAAATTGTATATAAAATCAGCACATTGTACCCCATAAATGTATTAATGTACACAGTTATGATTTAATAAAAAAGAATTATTAAACAGCATTTGTTCTACAAGTTTTCTTTTAGTTCATACCATATTCTAAGAACTGTACTAGGTGCTAGGTATTACGATCACAGTGAGTCAGAGTTTTAAATCCAGATGACTGATAAGCTCATTTTAAAAAATTAATATGGGAACATACATTGCAAGACTTGGGATGTGCACGTTGCTCAAGTCTTGATTTTGTTGATTTTATTTCAAACTAGTATACAGTAAGATTTATCTCCATAGAAGTTCAGAGGGAGTTAGAGAATTGGGCTGAACTTGGAGGTGCCCTCTGGTAGGGCCAAGATAAGGACATTAATAAAAGATGTCAAGAGATTTTCTTGTCAAAAGCATCAAGTCACTCGGTGTCTCCAGAGCCGTGACCCTCTTAAGAAGTGAGAATTAACACTTTCCAAAGTTAGGTATAAATTCCTGTCATCATCGTTACCATCAGAAAACCATTACTCTGTCTACTGAGCTATCTGGGGGCCTGCCCACCTCCCCAGTCCCTGCCAATCCCAGCCTCTCACATTCAACGCATCTTCCCTGGCCGTGGTGGCAGAAGCTACTCTCTGAATTAGTCAGCACCCTCCACATCAAGGACATTTTTACCAAAGGATGTTTTGAGAAATAAAAAGCACTCTAGATTTCTTTTGCAAATCACTGAAGCATGCTCCAAAACCATGATCTTAGGCAACTGCAACTTAATGATTCTACCATCAAACAGATACCCTTTAGCATACAGCTGAATAAATGTCTTGTAGCCCCCAAACACCTGTGCAGTTTTCCTGTGAGAACTCTCTCTCCTCTGTTCATTTGGAATCATAAAACATGGTATGACACAGGCTTCCAATCAGCCATAAACAACATGTTGAACTTGATTTCACAAATGTCAAATAAATCAGAACCTCGCTGATTCTGCATCTACAAGAAAACCCTTCCTTCATCTTCCGTTTTGTCCTGTTCTCCCAACTCTCACAGGAGTTTTGTGCCTCAGAGCTACAATACTGATGACAAATAAACATCGGTTCTTTATGGAGATTCCCTAGTGTGGGTATAGAATGTAAGAAGGTCCTGTGGATTTCAATTTATAAAGGTTCAGATGAACTAAATGCAAGAGCAAATCTTGCATTTCTGTCTCCAAGATACTTAGACATTCTCCAAGGCACTGGAATACCAATAAATTTTTTAATAAATCTTGGCATGCATGGGTATTTCTCTAGAGAGAAAGCCCATAGTTTTTGTCAGAGCTTAAAATGAGTATGTAGCCTAGTAATGATTAAGATAAACTAACTTCTTAACACATTTCCATTAGCTGGCAACTATAATTAAAAATTTCAACATATAATCACCCATTTTTCATAGGAAACCAGAATAATAATGACCAGAGGGACCATTATTCCTATAAAGGCTCCCCAGCATTGGCACCTGAGTTTCTAGAGTGTTTCCAAACACCTCATTGTTGTGGGTTAATAAAGAGACAAAGTTTATTTACCAAAGCATTGGACAGCATTAACCTCCTTTAAGGATTTTTTTTTTTTGTAATAATCAGTGGAGGGGGGAGGTGCCACCGTTCTTCAGTCCTGCAGAAGCGTCCTCTCCTTGTTGATGTCTGAGAACCCAGAGGTGAGCAAATGAGTGTGGCTGAGAGAGGAAGGCTGGAAGGGAGTGGTGGTACTGCCCGCAGTGTCTGGCTGGAGAGGAGCAGAGCAGTCACAAGCAGCAAGGCTGTAACAAGAAGGGGAGGAACAGGGAGTGTTCCAGTGGAACCAGAGGTCCAAAAGAGCCGGAATAATGGATGCCAAGGAGAATGGGCTCACCACTCATTTGAACAGAGGAGTGCTACAAAACCATTTTAAGAGGACTTCTACCCCTAGGACCCAGGCTTTGGTGCTTACATGCCATTTACCATGGAAAGAAGAAACCAGGATTCCTTGCAGAAATAGCTAACTCCAGGTTTGGGGAGGAGTCTGGATCATGTTTCCCTGCCAGAAACATTTATGGAATTATATGGAAAGGTGATGAGAGTCACCAGCTGGCTTCAACTGCTTCCACCAGTCAAAAGTGGAAAAATTTTGGGTGGCGTCTGTGGCTTTAAGGAGTAGGGCACCAGCCCCAAACGCCAGAGGTGGTGGGTTCAAACCCAGCCTCGGACAAAAAAAAAAAAAGGAATAATTTTAACATTAGAAAGAATAATGGAATAATGACTATAATGGACTGAAATGGGTGAAAAACATTTCTAAAAACCCAAGTGTTTACCTATATTAATCTTCAAAAACAAATTCATTTAATGCTCACGGTTACTTGGTAAGCAGGTACTATTTGTGGTGGGCAAAATGGCTCTCCTTCAGCTCCCGACGTCCCCATGTCCTAATCTTTGGAATCTGGGACTGTCGATGAGGGCTGTCTGGACATTATCCAGCCACGTATGTCTCTGTTTTTCATTACATGGCTGGATATGTTCCCAACAGCCCTCGTAAGTTAGATGGCGAAAAGGACTTTGCAGGTATAATTAAGGTTTCGGATCTTAAGATTGGGAGAGAATCCCAGAACACTCAGGCAGGCCCAGGCTAATCTCATGAGTTCTTTAGTAGAGGCAGCAAAGGGGACGTCAGAGGTGGGAAGTGTACAAGGACTTCGGGCATCGTTGCTAGTTCGAATAAGGAGGAGACAGTGTGGCAAGGAATGCGAGCAGACTTAAGGAGCTGAGAGAGGCTCCCAGCCATCAGGCAACAAGGAAATGGGGACCCCAGACCTATGACCACAGGGAAGTGTATTTGGTCACCACCCTGAGTGAGCATGGAGCATATTCAGCCTGTGAGCTTCCAGAAAGGAACACATCCCTGCCCACTGTGATTCACAGAACTGTGAGATAATCAGTGTTTTAAACTTCTAAGTGTGTGGTAACTTCTTAGGGTAGAAATAGGGAACTAATTTACTGTTATCATCTCTATTTTATAAATAAAGAAATAGGGGTCAAGCAAGGCTAATTAGCTTCAGTATATCATAGGTTCAGATCCAGGCAGTTGAATGCCAGAACCTGCTCTCTCAACCAGGACACTGGTGTTTTTCAACCCTTTTTATCTCACCACACACTTGAACCTATAGTTAAACTTCTGTGACAAACTTAAATTATGTTGGAAAAAAAAAAAAGAGTATACTTACTGTGCTTTGAACTTCTTTTTTTTTTTTATTAAATCATAGCTGTTTACATTAATGCAATCATGGGGTACAATGTGCTGGTTTTATATACAATTTGAAATATTTTCATCAAACAGGTTAACATAGCCTTCATGGCATTTTCTTAGTTATTGTGTAAAGACATTTATATTCTACATTTAGTAAATTTCACATGTACCCTTGTAAGATGCGCCATAGGTGTGGTCCCACCAATTACCCTCCCTCCATCCATCCTCCCCCCCTCCCTCTCCCCTTCTTTTTGGGCTATAATTGGGTTATAGTTTTCATATGAAAGCTATAAATTGGTTTCATAGTAGGGTTGAGTACATTGGATACTTTTTCTTCCATTCTTGAGATACTTTGCTAAGAAGAATACGTTCCAGCTCCATCCATGTAAACATGAAAGAGGTAAAGTCTCCATCTTTCTTTAAAGCTGCATAATATTCCATGGTGTACATATACCACAATTTATTAATCCATTCATGGGTCGATGGGCACTTGGGCATCTTCCATGACTTGGCAATTATGAATTGGGCTGTAATAAACATTCTGGTACAAATATCTTTGTTATAATGTGATTTTTGGTCTTCTGGATATATACCTATTAGAGGAATTGTAGGATCGAATGGCAGGTCTATTTTTAGATCTCTAAGTGTTCTCCAAACATCTTTCCAAAAGGAACGTATTAGTTTGCATTCCCACCAGCAGTGTAGAAGTTTTCCCTTTTCTCCCCATCCACATGAACTTCTTTTGAAAATAATTTAATCAATGATTTTTAAAAATTTTCACAGAGCACCTAAGATCCTCTCACCACACACCCCAGCACACTGGTTAAAAATCACTGCACTGCGCTATGCATCCTCTCAAAGGCCAGATGAACTCTTCCATGTGTGTTCTAAGGCAGGAAAAGAAACGCACGTAATCCTCCTAATTACGAGGGAGACCATCTTGAAGATGGCTACTGGGGGACCATGATGCCCCCAGTGGCCGTCAGAATGTCCTACATGTAGCCACATAGCCCGGTAGGGAGCAGAATGCCTCAACCTTATAGCTCTTGCTTCAACCTACTGAGCATTT
Source organism: Perodicticus potto (assembly GCA_963574655.1). Classification (NCBI taxonomy): domain Eukaryota; kingdom Metazoa; phylum Chordata; class Mammalia; order Primates; family Lorisidae; genus Perodicticus; species Perodicticus potto. The sequence continues at coordinate 30,028 of CAUYRH010125748.1, read as the reverse complement.
GGGCCCCAGAGACACACTTTACCAAGGCTGAGAAATTATGCATTTTCATAACTTTCCCCATACATCTGCCAGAACAATCTGAATTATTGCAGCATCATAGCAAATTCACACGCATCTAGAACATGGCTCTTCCTAAGGGTCGACGGATGAAAATACATAGATAACACCTGACATGTGCATAATAAACTAACAAGGCGCATTCTCAAGCTTCATTTCTCTGTAACAAAGGGGTGGTTAAATTAGTTGTTATCATTACACTCATTTTCCACAGAGGCATAGACGGGTTAGGCCTCTTTGGTATATTATACACAGATCAAGAGATATAAACCCACCTCTCCCTTCTCAAAATTAGATACCATCCCAGGAACTTTCTCCTAAGTATTTATGTATACAAACTGTGTAATTTAATTCAGAGTGAAAGCGTCTGGTGTCATGGAAGCAGCACTGACCCACAGTCCGGTAACCCAAGGTCAAGTTGGCACTTACCCAACTGCTGTCTCTTACCACAGAAGGGGGCTCACTCTTTCTTGGAAGCTGTTTGTTCTGCAGCATAGGGATAAGACCTCATGTGCTCTTGGGTTTTCATAAGAATGAAATAAAAAATTATCAGAAGGTTCTAGGAATCTCTCATGTGCTGTACACATACAGACTTTATTAACATCTGTTTCTCCATTAACTCACAATTAGCTATAAAATAAGTGGGTGCCATTTATTGTTATTTATGAAATATACTACAGAAACCCATAACCCAGAATTAACCTAAAAGCTACATTGATTTGATTTAAGAACTCCTGGTGTGCAATTTCATGATTTTAATATGTTTTTCCTATTCGGGTTATGCTTCTGATTTCTAAAGACAGGAAAGTCAACTTGTTATTTGTGTGCTCCACAGCCAACTCTGAGATTAAAAATATCTTCCAGTAATCTTCAAAATCCTCATATCCCACAGAGGCAGTTTATTGGGGCTGGCCACAGACTTTCTGAGAAGGGTCTGCATGTGCTGGGCTGGGACAGCTGTGACCGCTAGTCCTCAGGTTTGGTTTGCCTTGACCTTCTCTGCTTTGAGGATTCCATTCCCCCTCCGTCTCTAAGCATTAGATTTGGAATTTCTAACTGTACTGCTGCCTTAAAAAGAAGATTTTCACCTTGAAAAATTGGACTTTCTCTTATCCTTTCCCTTTGCTCTGAACCTGCTTAGAAATGGGGGGAAAAACAACCAAATCTCTTTTGCTAAAGCTGCTGTAGGATTCCCTGAATCAAGGAACCTCCACAGGACATCCCCGCCATGTCTCCGCCTTCTTTAGTATCCTTTGCCTCTTAGCAGGTGAAAAATGCAATGGTCCAAATGTTCCCTGTGTATTTCGTGGAATAATTATAATTGTATATAGATAAAATAAGGCAGCAGGCCAACTCTTAAGATGGGAGACTTTCTATTTAAAAAAAAAATGATAAAATTTTACTCTTCATAATAGATCTGTGCCTGCCAACTTATGGGGATATCAATTTTTGAAAATGGATTCCCATTTTAAAAGCAGCAAGGAACTTTCTATTTCAGATAATCCCAAGATTAATGTTCCTGAAATGAGGACGGAAACGTTTGTCTATTTTATAAATTAGGATTTCTCTATGGCAAAGTATACAATGTTTGCTCACATCATGTGTGATAAATATTACACACTCATTTTATGTATACGTAAGTTAAATGCATGTGGAAATGGTGGGATGCAATGAAAACACAACGGGTTCCGGAAGACCTGGTTTTCAGCCTGGCCTTGCTGTGACTTTGGGCATGTATGTTAACTTCTTTGGTTCTCTTTTTTCCCCGTGGGTAAATTAGGGATAATAGTGCCTAAAAAATGAATATGGTACAGATTTATAATCTATAAACCAAGCAAAACTTGTGAGCGTGAGGAGAGTACAAGTGGCTTCCCCCTTGAAATCACAACTATAGAATGTTTTAAATAAGGTTTTGAAATACCAGCAGAGGCAGAAGAGAATGTCAGTAATTTAGGACTTAATTGGCTCTAATAAAAGATGGAGCCTTTGCCCCACAGCTCCCACCATGGACGCTTCGTACCAGGCGCCTTTGTAAAGCAGCGCTTGGCTTCCGCCCAGGCTTAGCTTAGATGAACCTGCAAAGCCCAGGAGTTTGTGCTGGGCAGCCTGGAAACCAGCTCTGTGGAGACTTCCTATGAAGGTTCCCTTCTGCTTTGATTTCATTGTACTTCTTTAGGCATTTCAATTACCATTTTGCACACAACATCTTTGAGAGTTACTTTGCTTTGTTTGTTAGTTCAGGAGCTCACAAATGGCCCCAACTGTGGGAAATAAAAAGCAAAGGAGGAGAAGGAAGTCTTTTACAGAGAAACACTTGTTCTGACTGTAGATTAGGTTCAGGACAAAGCAAGCAGAAAGAGGCAAACTTTTCAAGAGCACATCAACTTTGAAACTTCATGAAGGTCAGGGCAGGCTTGCTGGCTGGAAAGACTTTTTTTTCTTTATTCTGTTAATATAACTGAAGTCAAATATTTTAGCATCTTGACTAAGTTAACTTGAACTTTTTAAAGGAAATAATTGACATTCAAAGAATCTAGGGTGGTTTTTTAAATACAGTAGAGATAAAAACAGGTCCCCAAACTCCATCGACACATTTCCCAACCTTTTCCTACCACAGACTACAGGGCACAGCATGTCCCATGTCAGAGCATGTCATTCTGGTACAGAGATGGTGGCACTACCCCTGTCTCTCACTTAAAACAAACACACCTATCAAAGTGAATGATAGTGCCGCTACTTATATAGATAAGCATGATCTGCTGGTATTTATCTTAAAAAGTAAATAATTGTCTGGAATGCAGCTGAACACTAGCATATTATTTAATGGGGAATCATTAGAGATTTTTTATTAGTCAGGAATAAGGCAAGAGCATCATTATGTTCACTACTATTTAATGTTGTGCTTTATTAGCCAATATACATAGACAAACAAAAGCAATTCATATCATAAGAATTACAAACAAAGAGGTAGCTGGGCATGGTGGTATATCTATAGTCCCAGCTACTTAGGAAACTGAGACAGGAGCATCACTTGTACCCAGGATTCAGAACACCGCCTGGGCATCACAGCGAGATCCCATCTCTAAAATAAAAAATAAAAATAAAATCTATTTTAAAAAGTGAAACTTGCATTTCCTTTAAAAGAAGAAAAAAGGTAAAATGATCTCTGTTCATATGCAACATAATTATATATCTGATATCTTGAAAGAGTGGTCTTCAAATTTAGGATCTAAAAAAAAAACAGTGAACAAAAAAACTGTTACAAGTGATAAGAAATTTAGTAAAATAACACATTGTAAATTTAACATACAAAAGTCAGTAGCCCCACTCCAGAGAAAGAACAGTGAAAAGATATACTAGAAAAGAAAGTCCCATTAGGATTGAACATGCATAAACTTTAAAAAATATTCAAACACTATTTAAGGAAAACTATAACTTCCCTGAAAAACAAAATGATAGATTTAAACAAATGAAAAAAAACCACATTCTTGGATAGGAAGACTACATAAAAAAGAAGTCACTTTTCCTTTAGTTAACCTATACTTTTTAGCATAATTCCAATTAAAAATACTATCATGAGGCTAGAGAATCTCTTAAGCCCAAGAGTTGGAGGTTGCTGTGAGCTGTGATACCGCGGCACTCTACTAAGGGTGATATAGTGAGACTCTGTCTCCAAAAAAAAATACTATCAAGTTAATGTTAAGTACTACATAAGTTCATTCGGAACAACAAGCCAGGAAAACCTGGAAAAGAACAAAAATAGGGCCTAGCCTTTCCAAATGTCAAAATGTACCTTAAAGCCTCTATAATTGAAACATTTAGACATTGATGAATGATAAGACAGACCAATCAGTAGAACAGAATGGAAAATTCAGAAATACACTAACTGCACATACGCGTGTAAATTTAGTAGACAATAAAGCTGGCTCCTCAAATCAGTGGGACATCATGATCTTCTAAAAAGCGACATTGAAATAAATGGAACTCCATATGAAAAAAAAATAAAAATAGATCTATTTCTCACATAATATACCAGGAGAAATTCCAAATTAATTAGAGATGTAAATGAATGACAAGGAAACGTAAAAATGCTATTTTTTAAATGGGTGTGTTCATTTATAACCTGGAAGTGCAGAAAATGTTCCAAAGTGTAACTTGAACTCCAGAGACAATAAGAGAAAAGATGGATATAAAATCATCATGAGCAAACTAAAAAGCAAACTAAAAAAAAATACAAAATTAAAAACTTATTTGCAATTTATATCACCAAGTTTCCAAAAATAAAGGAAAACGCCATGTGACCCACAGAAGAATGAGCTCTTATAAATTGATTAACATAAAAAAAATGCAAATGGTTCTTAAATAAATATATGAAAAGACTCTCAATCTCCTAATAAGAGAAAGACGAATTAAAACTACACTGAGATGTCAGTTCTCATCCGTCAGGTTGGCAGAAAATCCAAAAGTCTTAACACATAATTCTGTTGGCAAGGCTCCGCAAAACAGTCATTCTCATATATTATAATGGGAATGCAACATGATAGAACTTTTGGGGAGGAGAAATTGGGAAATACCTAAGAAAATTACGGAAGCACTTACCCTTTGATCCAGCAGTCCCAGTTCTAGAGCCCAAATACATGTTAGCAAAAGTATGAAAAGACATGGGCACCAGGCTCTTCCTTTCACATTTGTTACGAGAATAAAAACTGGGAACATCTTAAATGAGCACCAGTAGAAGACCGCTTGAATTAACCATGATACATCTACCCACTGGAAGAGTATTTCTATGCTGCTGTGAAGTTATCTTTAGAATAGAAAGTAGGGTTTCTCAAGACCAAGACTGCTGAAATTTTGGGCTGGGTAGTTGTTTGCTGTGAAGGGCTTCCCTGTGCCTTGTGGGATATTTAGCAGCACCCCTACCCTGCACCCACCAAATGTCATTAACACCCCTCGTCCCGCGTAGCAACCAAAACTGTCTCCAGACACTGCTAGATGTCCCCTGGGGACCAAAATCAAACCTGGTTGATAACCAGTGTTAGTGTTATTTTATTTTATTTTATTTTTTTAGAGACAGAATTTCACTTTATCGCCCTCGGTAGAGTGCTGTAGCATCACAACTCACAGCAATCTCAAACTCTAGGGCTTAAGCAATTCTCTTGCCTCAGCCTCCCAAGTAGCTGGGACTACAGGCACCCGCCACAATGCCTGGCTATTTTTGTTGCAGTTTGGCCAGGGCCGGGTTCGAACCTGTCACCCTTGGTATATGGGGCTGGGGCCCTACCCACTGAGCCACAGACGCCACCCTGTTAATGTTATTTTAATTGTAATTGTAATGTTAATGTAAAGTAGCATAGTGGAGAAAAGTGTATACAATATGTTCATTAACAAAATAGATGGGTAAACCATAACACTAAAAAAAATATTACCATAAGAGAAGAAGGGAATATAGGGAAGGGCAGAGGTATAGAAGCTTAACTTTGAATATAACTTTGAATATTTTTATAAATTTGACTTTGGCTCCTTTACATATAAAAGAAAACATTTAAAAAGCAAATCTAAAATATGAAAGTAAATGGAAGCAAATGAACTTAAATGCATCCAGTTGGCAGCATATTTACCCAGAGAAGAACTCTGCTCAATGACTGTAGACATACTAATTTGACTATATATTCTTAATTGGATAAATACTGAGAGCAAAAAGAAAGCAAAATAATATCAAATTGTTTTGAATGATCATAATTCTAATTATAATAACAGTATTGAGGTCATGAGACTTTTGTGCATGTATTTCAGGTAAATCAATGAATAATTATGATCATGTCACTAAACGCGAGATATTTCAGCACGGGAGAAAGGAGTTAACAAATGTAAAAACAATGAGATTAGGTAAAATACAGGTGAGACTTACTAAATGTAGAATATAAATGTCTTAACACAATAACTAAGAAAACGCCATGAAAGCTATGTTAACCAGTTTGATGAAAATATGTCAAATTGGATATAAAACCAGCATATTGTACCCTATGATTGCAAACACAGCTATGATTTAATAAAACAAAAATTGATGTTTTAATTTTGAATTAGAAGTAGCAGTACAAACTCATGAAATAGTAAAAACAACAACAACAAAAATGTTTCCTGACTCTGCCCAGTGAATAAAACTGGAACACAATAGCCAATGTACAACCCAGGAGTAATAAGCATTCCTGGCGTTAGATTGTGATCTCCAAATACCATTTCTAACTAAAAGGAAACCAGGGCTACTCAGAGAAATCAGTAATTCAAGATTGGGATAGAAAATGTACAAGGCAATCCTGGGAAAAATTGCCAGTCACAGAGAGTACTAGGGTTATGTCAAAAGATCTCAAGAACCAACTTGAAAAGTCTCCAACAGGTCAAGGACGGGCTACTTACTCATCAATACATATAAAAACTGATGGACGGTAACATACCATGAATCCATAATAATGCTTGGAAAAGAATACCTCACTGGTCATTTTGAAAGCAGCTAAGGAACTAACTCATAAAGGGAAAGAAGTCTTTATCCTGCTTTTCCTATATGAAGTACACTTTCAAGTGACCAAATAGTTGAGAAGCTTCTTTTTACAGAACTATTTCAGCTAATAAATGAGGAAGGAATCAGAGAACTAGAACATTACCACTTTGAGCATTTTGAAATTCGTAATGAATTTGCGTTTTTGTTTCTGAGACAGGGTCTCACTCTGTCACCCTGGGTGGAGTGCCCTGGCCATCATCACAGCTCACAGCAACCTCAAATTCTTGGGCTCAAGTGATCCTCTTGCCTCAGCCTCCTGAGTAGCTGAGACTACAGGTGTGCACCACCACTCCCAATTAGTTTCTCTATTTTTACAAGAGAAGGGGTCTCGCTCTTGCTCAGGCCAGTCTCAAACTCCTGAGCTCAAGTAATCTACCGTCTTGGCCTCCAGAAGTGTGTGGATTATAGGTGTGAGCCACTGCACACAGCTGGAATTAACGTAATGTATGTAATGAGTGGATTATGAATGACCAGATGCAAGTTCACCAGAATCACTCAAGAAATATTTTTTTCAACAAGGAAAAAAAAAATGAACCTGCATCTTATCAAGCCTTCTAGGTCAAACTATTAATTTATAAGAGGTGTAGGGGACCCAGGACTATGTAGAACGAAACCACAGGAATGCTTTGAGCAAAATTCAGACTGTGAGAATTAAAGAGAAAATGGCTGAGTTGCTTCAACAGTGACAAAGACCAGGGTTAGGGTAACCCTAACCCTAACCATAAAAATTACAACGAAATGGAAAGAGAGGGGGAAAACCTGTAAATGAAGATGTAATTAAAGGGCAGACATATCAACCAAATGCAGTATTTAGACCATATGGACATTATTTTTATTAAAAGAAATTATGAAAATACATATATGTAAACATATGTGCATAAACATACACATTAAAAAAGTAGAGATAATATACATATACCACAATTTATTAATCCATTCATGGGTGGATGGGCACTAGGGCTTCTTCCATGACTTGGCAATTATGAATTGAGCTGCAGTGAACAATCTGGTGCAAATATCTTTATTGCCAAATGATTTTTGGTCCTTTGGATGTACACCTAGAAGAGGAATTGCAGGATCAAATGGCAGGTCTACATTTAGATCCCTGGTTACTATGCAGCCTTAAAAAAAAATAGAGACTTTACCTCTTTTATGTTTACATGGATAGAGCTGGAAAATTTTCTTCTTAGTAAAGTATCTCAGGAATGGGAATAAAAATATCCAATGTACTCAGTACTACTGTGAAACCAATTTATAATCACTCACACTTGCATATGAAAAATGAAACACAACTATAGCCTAGGATCAAGGAGGGAAGGAGAGGGAGAGGGGAAGAGAGGAGGGTGGGTCGATAGAGAGGGTTAATAGGGGGACCACACCTATGGAGCATAATACAAGTACAAGTTGGATCTATCAGGTGTAGAACACAAATGTCTTAACGCTGTAATTGAGTAAGGGAGGTGAAGGCTATGTTGATTAGTAGGCTGTAAGCACTCCAATTTGTACAAATAATCAACACATTGAATCCCATAATGGCATAAATGTATTCATGATCTATGTACAAATGTGTTAATAAAAAAAAATTAAAAAGAAAAAAAAATTAGCGATGAATACCAATTGAATATTTGGTGATATTAAGGAATTACTGTGTTCTCTTTTTAGGTGCAATAATGGTGTTGTGTGTGATTGTATTTATTCTAAGCTACACCATCTTTTACAGCCACATGTTGAACTTACATGACAGCTGGGATTTGCTATGATTTAATAAAAATAAAATAAAATAAAATAAAAAGTACTATGGGAGGAGCAGGTAGGGATGTGTGGGAGTGTAGATGAAACCAGATAAGCCATGAATTGATCAAAGCTTAGTGATAAATATGTGTGTTCATTTCACTACTACTTTTATATCTGCTGAAAAAAATTATAATAAAATGCTTTATGAAAATAAGCAATTTGGAAACTTCATATCTTAGCTCCTGTTAGTATTGTGTTCTTTGCCAGACCCTTCCCATCTGAAGGCCAACCATGGTGCCTGGACCCTGCATTGAGAGGCTGTGACTGGTCTGAGTTCACGCCTGTTTGTTCTTCTCTTTCCTTTGTCTCTTTGCTACCTTTTTTTGTTTGTTTTTTTGTTATTTTTGGCCGGGGCTGGGTTGGAACCCGCCACCTCCGGTATATGGGGCCAGGACCCTACGCTTTTGAGCCACAGGTGCCACCCTCTCTTTGCTACTTTTGCCATTCCTTCACTTCTTCCACCGAGGCCCTCTGGAAGCACGTATTAAGAACTTAAAGTAATAGGAACATAACAAACTAAGGTCACCTGTGATTATTTGCATTTGCCTGCAAGTAATTCCATGGAGTTATCACCTTCAGGAGGCCCTCTCAGCTGCTCCTTTAATAGTGAGAATATTGAACAGCTGATAGTTTATGTTCCTGCTAATGTGAACCACTGGTTCATTGTCAGCCTCTAATTACAAAATGTTTTTATAAGAGAGCTTCCTCCATGTTGAGAGAGCTGCCAGAAGCTAGGGTCCAAGGACGTGAGGGAACAGAGAGAGGGAGGGACCCTCTTTCATTAGCAGTGAGGAAGTGGCATGAGTCATCACTCGCGTCTTCTTTTAACTATAGGTATTTATCAAAGTGCTGGATAATAACGATAATGGCCCAGAATTCTCTCAGCCGAATTACGACGTGACCATCTCCGAGGATGTGCTTCCAGACACGGAGATATTGCAGGTTGAAGCCACAGACAGGGACGAGAAGCACAAGCTGAGCTACACTGTCCACAGCAGCATCGATTCCAGCAGCATGAGAAAATTCCGGATTGACCCCAGCACTGGTGTCCTCTACACTGCCGAGAGGCTGGACCATGAGGCTCAGGACAAGCACATTCTCAATGTCATGGTAGGACCAAACTGCTAATTTGCTCTCCTGACAGAACCATTGATCATTCAGGCCACACACCTGAGTCTTCAGCGGGGCAGGGCTTCTACATTTTGTGAGTAATTGTAAACGTAGTCTTTTCGCAGCTAGATTGCATTCCTTTCTGGCCTTTTCATTTCAATAAAAAATTATGGTCGTTAGAAAGCAAATCCATATCTTTGCCAAACTGAAATACTAAATCAGTTCTCCAGACAGTGGCTACTCAGTAAATGGTCCCGACAGAGTTGACAGGCAAGGAACTGGTGATGTTCCCAGGCTCTGGTGTCGGTTTGTATCCAGAAGATTTTGTGGAAAAGTTTAAAAGAAGTTCCTTGAGAAGTTAATCACAAGGGTAACCATTTACTCTACCTATGCGATGCTCAGGCCTTGGAAGCATTTAGAGAACCGATTTATTACTTACTGTCCTGGCATTGAGCCTGAGAGTAAATACTGGCACACAAAAGTGACCTCAGAACACAATGATGCCCACAGAGAGTGAATTTGTGTTCATGGGGCCCCAAATTATTTAGGAGAAATTGCTTTACTTTTAAAGTGAAGTTTTCCTAGATCACATAAATGGGAAGGAAAGATTAATAAGAAATATCCTTAATTCATTTATGGCCTATAATCTGTGCCTTCGACTACCGGGAACCCCATGGGTATTCCTCAGCCCCTGCCTGTCAGAGGCCCCACTGCATTGGTTAATACCAGGAAGGATGACAGACGATCTTGTGTGCTTATTGGCTTCAAAAGAATACACTAAGATGCTATGAACTCCTAATCAGCTGAAAGTAATGTTCTATCCAGTGCTTCACAAAACTGGAAACCTTCCTGAGCAAGAGGAAACTTGACCATCATGCCCTCAGCTGTGGTTTCCAGCTAAGGCTTCAGGACACAGAAGTGGGATCATGGAGGTCATCCAGCCCACTCTGAGTCTGGCCCTCCATTTATTCATTTCACATATAAATAGCACCTACTGTGTACCATGCACTGTTCTAGGCATTGAGGACAGAAAAAGAGAAAAGTTTCTGCACCCGTGGAACTTACATTCATTTGCAACTGCCCTAGATTTCAGTAATCATGCAATACAAGTTCAGGGTGGTCCTTTAGTGTGGCAGGTCAGCCTGCGGACGGCATCTACCTGGGTTGGTTTTCCATGTTTTCTTCAAGGGGAGACACCTCGTGCTGGTGACTGACTTCATTCTCATGGTTATTGCAGTCATTTCTGTTCATTCTTCCCTTAGATAACTCAGGATTGAGTTCGGTCACCCTTTACTATTTATTATTTGTGTAATTGAGTAGTTAGAGCAAACAACTGTATGGGCCTTTTCCCAAGCTAACCCATTTTATGCATTTTGCTCATTTCCCCTGGGTACTATTTCTGAAAACTTTTTTCTCTTTGTTAGCTCTTCTTGGTGTGTTTTCTAATTTCTTCACATCTCTTTGCAGTTATAGAGTCTAAAATTGAATATGCCAAGAGCACATATTTGAGTAGTGCTACATCAAATTGTAGCAAAATCTTGTGGTTAAAGAATTGATTGTTTGCAAGCTTATGCCATATGCAAGCCAGGGGGAGTGTTGAAGCTGCCAAGCAGGGTTCTTTGGTAGAATCACAGTAAGGGTCTCAATGTTAGAAATTAAGATTCGATTCTCTTGCCTGAAAGTGCTAAACACTACTACTAGCACCACCATTTTTACCACTTCTACTTGTTCTTGTTGACCCTTCCTGGAGGCCAAATGCTAGGATAGGTCCTCACCACTCACCCTGAGAGGACCTTCCATGTACCCCATATGGGTAATTACCCCTGGGAATTATAACTAATTATTTGTTTGTGTTTCCCACTCACTCTAAGCTTCTTGAGGGTAGGGACTGTGGTGAATTCACTGCTGAGCCACCAGACTCAAGCCAGGTTCTTGACGATAATAGATGACAATAAACTTTTGCTGAATGGATGAACGGCAGTGTATTCATTAACTCCACTGTTTAGTTTCCCCTGTAGGGGAGCCTCTACCCTGCATCCCATTAGCAGGTGCATGCACAAATAACAAGGGAGACGTGGCTACGTGGGGGGTGGCCAGAGCTCAGTTCTGTGTTTGCGAGATCAAGGCATCGGGACACAGACTGAGCACGGGCCACAGTCCAGGCATCAAGCTGTACGGCAGTGATGTGGCCCTGGGTCTCAGCTTGCTCACCTGGAAAAGTTGCCATTTATTAACTGAGCAGCCACAAGGTGCCTGGGACCAAGTCAATCACTTCACTTGCAGTATCTCCTTTCGTTTTCACCATGCCATGTGAGTTCTTTGCAGATAAAGATTTTAGTCCTGCTGCTTCTTGTATTTTGCCCGAAGGTCAGAGATCAAGAGTTTCCTTATCGAAGAAACTTGGCCCGAGTCATTGTGAACGTGGAGGATGCGAACGATCACAGTCCTTACTTCACCAACCCCCTGTATGAAGCGTCTGTGTTTGAATCGGCTGCTCTGGGATCAGCTGTGCTTCAAGTGACGGCTCTGGACAAAGACAAAGGGGAAAATGCCGAGCTCATATACACCATAGAAGCAGGTGAGCGCTGTTGCACGGCACAGATCTTAGTGTAATGTGTGGCATTCCACCCTCGGTAGTATTTATCACCGTGTAAAACTCAGACCCTTTCTAAGGGAACATCTCCCAATGAATTTTTTTGGCCAAGCAATTGCCCTTTTTGGGTGATGATGGTGTATAAAGTTCTTGGCATTTCATTAATGTGTTTTCCATCATTGACAGGAAAGAAAGAGTTTCTTTTGTTATTTATAGTCTTAGATTTTTCTGGAGTAGAGAGAGAAAATATACAATAAATGCAGTGGCTTTTACCCATGGGCCAACAAGCCACGGCTTCAGACTAAAATAGCCAAAGCTTTCCATCATCCGAGGGCTGCTGGGCTGTTCTGTGAATTGAATTTTAACGTGTCTTTGTTAACTGGTCACTAGGTGGGCTTAGGTTTCAGAAATTCCCACACCCTCACAGTTAGCACAAATTCACTTCCTTGGAGGCAATCCGAGGAGCAGAGTAGCTGGTAGATACGGAGTCTGATACGGCTTACCCTGAGACATAAGTAAATACAAGCTCTCATTTTGTTAGAAAGTTGAGATTTTTAAAAATCAGTTTAAGGCCAGACCACAGTTTACTCATGGTTTGAAGAACAGCAGCTAGAAAACATTTATGACAGAGAGATGAATGTCTAAGCAGGAGATAGTACTGTGAACCAAAAAATGACAAATACCCTTTATCTGCTCTATTTTCTCTTCCCTCATTCCATCTTTTTTGAATATTCAAACCACATATTTCCAAAATGTTCTGCAACACGATGTCTGTCGTGTATAATGCCAAATGCAATCTCCTTTCATGCCAACAATGGAAATGCTTCTTCCCATTCATTCAAATGTAGGGCATTTTTGTAAGGAGTTGAATTAAAATATGAATGCTAGAATGACAGTTTTGGACTTGGTATTTTAGGAAAAGAAAAGCCAACAACCTTCTTTTTAAAAAAGGTCCCTGCATTGAATGATAATCCAAAGCTATTTTCTGAATTAAGCTCCCACATTTTACGTGGGTCTGCACTAAGTTCTACTGGGGAGGAAAAAGAAAAATAAAAATAAAGAAAAGACTTTGGTTCATAACAGTTAGGTGGCCCAGAGAATTCCCCTATTTCTTTTCTACATTTCCATGGAATTTCCTTTTAACCTGAGTCCTGACCAGTATTTTTTTTTTTTTTTAGAAATGTTATTTTACATCTCTTAATTATGTAATCCTCACTCTTTTGGTTCCACAAATAATATAAGGAAACTTTTCCACAAAATAACACCACAGAAAATGTTACCTAATCCAAACATCTTTTTATTCTTTCTCTGTCTTTCTCTAATTCTGTCTTTTCCCCGTATTCATTTCTGCATATACATGGTTTCATGTCACTGTAATTATTTAGATGTAGGGCTTTATTTCTGCCTTTCTTATCATTTTCTAAACATTTGTGTATCTACCTGCTTTTTATATTTAATCATTAAGCCTACCATTTATATTCCTTTTAAATAGACAGATAATTTTCCAACTGATGGTGCTGAAAAGACTGCCCCATTTACCTCTCAACCTCTACGGACTGTAGCATGGTGCTCACGCATTTCTTTTTTTTTGTTTGTAGAGACAGAGTCTCACTTTGTTACCCTCAGTAGAGTGCTGTTGCATCACAGCTCACAGCAACCTCCTGGGCTTAGGCGATTCTTTTGCCTCAGCCTCCGGAGTAGCTGGGACCACAGGCGCCCGCCACAACGCCCGGCTATTTTTTTCTTGCAGTTTGGCTGGGCTGGGTTTGAACCTGCCACCCTCAGTATATAGGGGTGGTGCCCTACTGGCTGAGCCACAGGCGCTGCCCTCTCAAGCATTTCTTTATCAACTGACTGAAACAAGAAAGAAAAGTTGTTTCTTTAAAACGTATTTTATGTAGAAACCCGAACTTCTAGGAAACCACAGGAACAAATTGATTCCTTAAGAAAAATGACCTTTGCTTGTATGTGTGAGATGCTAATGAGGATTATGATGTTCACAATAAATCCCTTCACAGACAGACAGACAGACAGACAGACCTGCGCTGGACTTGGACTGGCCCCCGCCAAACACGTTTCTCCCACGTGATGGTAGGAGTGAGGCAGACCCCAGATGCTGCGGCATTTCTAAGTGAATGACTAATGGTTGTGTGAAGCGTTATGTTTTGTTTAACTTTTCTCACACACCTCAGACAGCAGGAGTTTCCTGGTGGGCTGTGAATTTCCTCTCTCCTCCCCTGGTCTCTGCAGCAACTACTGGAGCTTTGGCCTAGGCTGAAGGACCGAGCAGTTTTCCAGTGCGGAGCGTCAGGTCTTATCACCAGCTGGACCTCTGTGTTGGGGCCAGAGGAGCTTCTGAGAAAGGACACACAGGAGAGACCAAGCCCAAGAGTCCAGGGAGGGTGGGGACCGCTGGGATCTCAAGGGGCACGCAGACAGGGAATGTAACCCCTGTCTAAACGGGGATCTCAAGGGGCACGCAGACAGGGAATGTAACCCCTGTTTAAAACTTACCTCTTCTCTCACTCAACAAAGAGTTATTGGGCACCTTCTTTGCGGTGGGCGCTGCAAGTAAGAGAAGCTCGGTTTTTATCCAGTTGCCAAAAGTCTTCAAGAAGTCATTGATTCCCAGGAAAACAGGCAGAGGTCGTTTCCCAAGCATTCAAAGGTAGCAGGAGAGAATAATCAGGAAGTGGATCCCAAGAAAATGATCAGTCTGTTCAGGAGGAAAAGAGGATGAGGGTCCACTGGGTGTGAGCGCATCATTCCGGAAGGTGCAGCAAGGCTGTGGGGGAGCAGGGTTATGAAGAAATGCTGGAGGTCAAAAGTGGCTCCCCGTTTTTCCCCACCATAACATATCTCACCGGCTATGAAGCAATGTTCTGGGCCTGGAGCGAGGGAGCCCTTGCCTGGGCCTGGGCAGTGGGGCACCATCATCACTGGACAGAGATACTTGGCTCGGTCAGCGTTTCCCAGCCAGGGCCTCATGGAGGCGCCATGGCTGGAAGGTGCCCGTTGCTTAGGCACAGTGATTCCTGTTCCTTGTGAGGGTTTGTGAATCACATGTTCCACTCTCACTCAACTCCATGGTGCTATTTGTTAAAAATTTTGAAAGTTTCCTCCTAAGATCAGGGAATTTTTTGTTACCGTCAAAAAATGACCATGTTTAAGTGGCCAAGTAAAAAAACCATAGTGACGTGAAAGATTTGGGACTGAAATCAAATTGACCTTTTTATTAGATTCACACAGGGTGTCCCAGAAGTAACCCTAAAGTTGCCATACATAGGGAAAATGGAGAAATTGTAGCTAAATGTACCTTTATTTGCAAAATATTTATTACAAAATTTTATAAAATATTCACTACATCTTGGCCACCTCTTTGAAAAGTTTTGTAACAAACATTTTGTAAATAAAGGTACATTTAGCTATAATTTCGCATTTTCTCTATGTATGGCAACCTTAGGTGCGACTTCCTCATCGAAATAGATTTTATATGAATAGGACCTTTTAGTGTTCAGACATGGCAAAGTGGATTTAATAAGTATGGGGAAAGCAGTGCGCACCCAGCTGCTCTAGCTGAGGGTTTCAGTGGACACTTCATTTAACTGCCCTCTGAATGCTGATGCCAGTGCTAATGATTTTGTGTCTGCCATCCTATAGTATTCAAAAAAAAGAAAACTCCAGACATAGTTTAATAACCAATATCTTTAACTATTGGTTTAAAAGACTCTTAGACACAGAAGTGTGTGTGATCTTTGAGAAGCCTGATGAGATAAGCAAATAAAGCAACTTAGTGAAGGAGACGGTGGCTTCCAAGCTCTGCGTCACACCTGCCTTCTTTATAGTCTTCCCGTTTCGTCTTCCCCATTCTCTGCTCCTTTCTTACTTCCTACTTTTCAGTGATCCCAGATATCAGAGATCCACGTCTTCAAGGCAGAGCTCTAAGCCTCCATAGTGTCACCGACACAACCTTCCTGGGCCAGCTATGTCAAAGTAGGGTGCAGAGTCCCCATTTCACAAGGGTTCTGCCTCAAGTTCTTGGTTGCGATGCTGGTTGAGAGAATCAGCAATTTCCTGCTTCACCAGATAACCTCTCAAATGCTTAGCGCAGCGATCCCCAAACTTTTTGGCACCAGGGACCGGTTTCAAGGAATATAGTTTGGCCATGGACCATGGACCAAGAATGGAGGGGTGGGAGGTTCAGGGGGGTGGTTTCAGGATGATTCAAGCACATCATACCTCCACTGCAGGTGAGATTTCCAACGGGAGCACATAACCCTGCATGCACAGTTCACAGTAAGGGCTCACTCATGTGAGAATCTAAGGCCCCACTTACTGACAAGAGGTGGAGCCCAGGCGGCGATGCTAGTGATGGGAGCAGATGTAAACACAGGAAGTGTCACTCATTCCCCCACTGCTCACCTGCTACCAAGCAGCCTGGCTCCTAACAGGCTACAGACGGGGACTGCTCCTCAACCAGGAGTTGGTGCCCGTAGGCTTAGTGAATCAAATGGCTACCAGTTGCAGCAATGGCCTGGCCTTGTGCATTTTTTATGTCTACTATACTGTCTGTGTGTGTGCATGTGTGTTCAGGGGCACGTGAGAGGGTAGAGCAGAAGTGAAGAATAAAAGAGCAGTGAGAGAAAATGCTTACAACTTGCAAAGCAGACGTTGACTGGCGAAGAATTCTCCATGTTGAGTAAAACCCCCACGTCAAAGCATTGTTTGGGGTGGAGTCGTTTTTGATTGAGTGAAATTACTAATTTCAGGTAGAAAATCTTACCTTTGGGGTAATCTGAAACCAACTGACTGGGTTTTCTAAAACCATTCCCACAACCCTCCATCTTTTTTTTTTTTTAATTTTCTCTATACATGTACGTGTGTTTATTTGATTTTCACTTTTTGCCTTCACAAAATTAAAAAGGCTTAAAATTTAACAACAATTACAATGTTTAAGATAAGGACTAGAAACAAAAACCTCGTAAAGAACAAATGAAGATAAATACATTCAGAAAAGTCATCAGACGATTGCTGCAATGAAATATTGAGCAATAATAATAATGATGCAAAGAAAGTAACATTTACATTGTCAGATAAGAGTATGTCTATCATAGAATGCTTTGACTCTGAGACTCAGTAAGGAGTTATCAGTTAACTTATTTTTTTCCAAAGTCTCAAAAAATAGACAACTAATATTTATAAATAAAAATAGAAGATAATTTCAAAAAACAGATCATGCCAAATCTTATAGACAATATAAGGGAGGGAAAGGAAAAGAAAAGAAAATAGTGACTAATTCTCACATAAATTGGATTTAATTTTGACCAAAGTACATTACTTGAATATTAACTTTTAATTCAACTTGTTAATATGTTGTTTAGAATATTGCATCCTCATTTATAAGTGAAATATGTTTGTAATTTCCCTTTATAATATATTTGTTCAATTTTAATATCAGGTGTATCCAGGTAAAGTAGAATGATTTTGAAGCATCTCTTCTTTTTCCACAACCCTCCATCTTTTAACACAGAACTCGGAAGATGACACTAGCTTAGGTACAGATACCTTTTCACCAGGGGCCTGAGTGTGAGCTTGCCCACTCTGTTCCTCTTCTCACAAAGCTGCCAATGAGGAATTCCACGTGTCTACTACAATCACTCTTATATCCCAGCTGGAATTTACACAGTGCTGTGTTGTTCTTGTTACTGTGTCTAACTTGGATTAAGAAGATATGGATCTAAAACTCACAAAAGTACAGGAAAACTATTCCAGTTACTTTTCAGAACCCCTGAAGGAATGATACAGACTGCCTAGAATAATTGCCTTCTATAAGCCATGTTGTAATAAGGTGTCTTTCAATGAAGAGTTAATCTTTAAAAAAGATTATGCCCAAGAGCCCAACGATACACGAATGGATCTAGCTATAACTTCTAATACTATACTGAATGAGACTGGTGATAGAGGGAATACTTGTCTTATTTTTGAACTTAGGGGAAAACTTTCAATGGAGAGTGATGTTACTGTTTTACCATGCTGAGGAAATGCCTAACTACTCCCATTTTCTGAGTGTCGTTTATACTCATGAAAGAGTGCCTGCTCCCAAAACTTAGCGGCAACAATACAACAGTGCATGTATTTACTGCTTCTAAACTTTTTCTACAGCAGTACACTAGTGTTATAAAAAGATAGAAATAAATTTTGTTTCTTTACCTCATTAATTCCATCCCTCCCCTTAGGTTCTGAACCAGCCTCCTAAGTGCTTTCAAAGACATGGAGAATATATTATGATAGAAATAAGTACACACTTTGTCTATGATGTCCATTAAACTGGATCAAAGCATGTAGAATATACAAGGTAAAACCGAAAATGCACGTGTTTTATCAGGACATTCAAAGCCCAAGAGCATATATAAGAATCACTTTTATAACTATCATTAAAGTAGAACTGCAATTACTTCTGATATTCATTCAAAATAAAAATATTTTTCTGCCTATAGATCATTTAAAGCAATTCTTTAAAAATGGTTAATTATTTTTAATAAATCGATGCCTTCATTATTTTTATAAGAGAATAATTGACCCAACACAATCTGCATCATGCTCTGTTTGCAAAGAAAACATAAATAAGAAATTCACACATACATATTTGGTATTTTTAATGAGATTTGTAAGGCTATGATTTTAAAATTTGGTGATTTTTAGCTCAATGTGTGAATTCAGTGTACAACATAACAAAGGTTACATGATGTCTCATACACTTCATAGCTGGACTGTAAAATCTGACCCCTAAACTGAAGTTGTGAGTCAGATATTGTGAGGATATTTTTCTTAATAAGTAGCTAATTTTAGGCTCAGCAGCCGTAGCTCAGTGAGGGGTGCTGCATACACCAAAGCTGGTGGGTTCAAGCCCGGCCTGCGTCTGCTAAAACAGTGACAACTGCAACCAAAAAATAGCCCGGTGCCTACAGTCCCACTTACTTGGGAGGCTGAGGCAGGAGAATCACTTAAGCCCAAGAGTTTGAGGTTGCTATGAGCTGTGATGCCACGGCACTCTACCCAGGGTGACATAGTAAGACTCTATCTTAAAAAAAAAACAAACACCAAAAAAAAAAACTAGCTAATTTTAACATTCTGTTTATTGTAAAGTAATTTCATACTTATAGAGAAGTTTCAAAATAATGCAGAACATTTCAGTATACCCTGTACCTAATTTTTCCATGTGTAAACATTTTATCACATTTACTGTAATACTTCATCATTTTTCCTGTTTCTCTCGCTCTCTCTTTCTCTCTCTGTGTCCTCTTTTGTGAGTATGCATGTATTTTTTACCCTAATTGTTTGAAAGTAAGTGAAAGATCTGACACTCTGTCCATTTTCTTTTGAACACTTTATTATGTATTTCAATAAACACATTCACTTGTATAACCATACTACCATTATAAAAATCAGTAAATTAAAAGAATAGACCTCTTTTTACATTTCACCCATTGATGTCTATTATAGCAAGAAAAAAATAGAAATACAATCTATTCCATACATAATCCAATATTATATATTCAGTTTTATATATTGAGATAATTATCATTATATTGATTAGCTCTATGCTGGTTAGAGGGCCATGATGGCTCATTGTCCAGCATCTTTTACATTATCTACGTCTTTGTTTTCTTTTTTAATTTTGTTTTCTCCCACCTGATGAATTGTTAAAGTTGCAATTGTGTTTTTTAATTTTATTACCATTCTCTTCAAATACCTGGCACCTGCTTTATACAAGGTACCCGTTTTATACAAGTAGGATTTTATATCTATTGTTACAGGCATAGCAACATCTTTTTACATGAGATGTTACAATGACAAAAGATATACCAAACAAATATTTGTAGTAATTTAAAAACTTGAATTGCCTATTAAGAGACTATGGGATGATAGTCTCTTAAAATACTATTTCAATATTAATAATCTTTTCCAGGGTTTTTTTTGTTATATTCTCTAAATTAAATTGAAATGTAACACAGTCTTTCTTCCTTTATGTTAGTTATGATGTACAATTGCTTATATATCTGTCTTTGTGACAAAAATTTTAATGTACTTTAAGATTGTTTTCTATTAAATCATCTCTTAGCCTTCATCTTTTTATTGTATACTGAATACAAAAGACATTGGATCTTCATCTGCTGTGTATAAAAAATATATTTTACTGATGTGATTTCTTTACCTTAATATATTGATCTCCAGAAATAATCAATACTTGAGCTAAGAGTCAAAAATTCGAGGGTTAATTTTAAGAAGACAGTCAATAACTTTCACCTTGGAAGGAGAGCTCCATTCCCCATGCCTTTATAATGAAGTTCTGCCACTCAGCTGTTGTCAATCACGCCCCCAAATGTGTCAATGCAGCCATTGTCCATAGAAATACAACATGAACTCTGTCATTTTACCAAATGTAAATAATTGCTAGACTGGCAATAGTTTACCTGGGCTATTAGGAGGCTTTGGAATTAAGAACCATTTCTTCGCTGACCTTCCTGTTTTCTTTCCAGTTGTGAGGATTCAGAAGTGTTTCTAACACAGTAGTGGGCCCTGACACATGTCAGTTTTTTTTCTCTCTCTCTTTTACTGTTCTTTAATTATATAGCTGTATCACCTTAAATATAATCTGCTAATTTGAATGCTTTCTAATCAGAAAACACACATACACTCACCAGCTTCCAAAGACAAATATTCGTGTTGTGCTGTGGTTTATTAGCACGTAGAATGAATTTTGCTTCTGAGCACATTACGTATGAGAGATTTCTCACACTACATATTATTACTACTTTTATTATTACTATTACTACTACATATTATTACTACTATTGGATATCAGCATAGGCAAGTCCTCATTTCCTTGTCTCCTCTTACAACCCTGAAATAATTATCATGAAAGTTATAAAAGAAATTGGAACTGATTTCACTTATGTAGTTAATGAAACTAAAAGAAACTAAGATGCTAAAATAGCATGTTCTAAATAATGGGCTCTGGCAGGCTCTTTGAGTAAATGAAATGAGTCAGTCAATATTTTGGTACTTTTTTATACTCTGACCCAGGCACTAAGACATTAGAAGAATAAATGGATAGTAACGCCACTATTCTTCATTATCACCACATAAATTATCGTGGCATGACTATTTCTTTAACTTATAGTCCTTATTGTGCAGGAGTTCTGCTGAGTCCTTGCAGTGAATAGTAACTTTGGCATTGTAGCCATAAAATTGTTGGGAATTTTGAAGGAAAGGGAAACTGAGTGTTTTATTTGATAGGTCAGGCTAGGTATTTTTTGTTAGTGAGCAAAGACAAGCCTGATTAAATGCCTTTTAGCCTGACCTTTCCCACATGGTTATGTGAAAGTATTAAATGCACAGTTTGTTCATTAACCACAGAACGTATTTTATAACACATGACTGATTCATTCTTCCAAACTTAATTTGATAAAGGGACAAAATTTTCTATAATATACCATTTTAAAAATATGGTGCAGTTTCCATTTTCAGGAAACCCTTGGGACAAGAACCTTTTGAAACTAGAACTCGTGTTTAAAATAAGAACAAATCTTAACTTCCGCTAGGCAAATCAATTCAATGGTAATTTTGGTCAAGTTATTTACACCATTAGAAGAAGAGGTGGGCTCACCAGCAGTTATAATTTATTCACGTATTCACATAAAATGCTGGATAATTCAACAATTATTCATAGAAGATTCTTAATTTATTTACATTTATGTTTATAAAAGGTTCACATTCATAAGGTTGCTCTGAGAATATTCAATAAATAATGTGGTGCCTATAAAATATGTATGTGAAATCAAGGGAGAACACAGAGCAATATAGAGCCATCTATTGAAAATACATGGATCTGACGCTGGGTGATTGTATGAGTAGCACACTTGGAGGGTGTCTTTATTCAGTCATATTCTGCTTAAAAACAGGCAATATTTTGTAAAACAATTCTAAAGCATATTGATTCTTAAGTGTTAATATAGTTTATGTATTTTTCTTTTATGTTTGCCATCATGTACTAAGTGCACAAATTGTTCTAAAAGTTGATGTTTATTTCCTTTTAATTTTTTAAGCTACATAAATATCTTGTTTCTGTTAGAATGCATTTTATGAGGGTTGACTTGAAAAGTACAAATAATAAATCCCTAGTTCTGATGACCACTAACATAAATTTAGGTTGCTGACCATTTTATAATAACATGGATATCCGAGAAACATTGTATAATAAAGTCAGCACTTGGATAGCTCTCTGTGGTATCTGTTTGGTACACCTTTAATCATGGTAAAAAGACTTTGAATAAAAATGTAATTGCTGTTGCTGGATTTGAGAGTTACTCTGTTATTTGGATTCATAAAATGGGTTTGTGTATATCCCCATCAACACCACATGTTTCAAATCTCTTGATATGGTGCAAAGAAAAATGTGATTGCAATTATTGTACAATAATTTTTCTAATTTATATTAATTCTAAAATTTTTACAGCTAATTAGCTGTGCTTGGCATCTTATCCATTCTTCGCTATGGTAAAACCTGGCCACTTTTGAAGCTGGGCAACATGTTTTCCCCTTGTGTCTGTATTGCCCACTAGGTGCTGGGTAAATGATCCTGAACATTCTGCACATAATCAAATAAAAATGAAAATACTTCTATGTATATATCCTTAATTGTAACTTACATATTCTTCTTTGGAAGTAATATTAAGAGCCAAGAAGCATTACACGCAAAAAAAAATCTAAACCAAAATAAAGACATTTTAATTATTTTATGTAATGTAAAATAGATAAGAACATCATCAGGTGAGTTTAAATTTATGTTTTTCTTTTTTAAACTGTAGGATAATTGCAATTACTCCATCAACCTCTTCCCGCGCAAAATAAATGAGAGCAGAGGATGGCAGAAAAGTTGGATTGGATTAATCTGAACTTTAGCATTAACCAGATATAAGACTTGAGTTCTTTATCTTGCCTCAGTTTCCACATCTATAGAAACAGAAAGTAATACTTGACCCATGTTTTTCAGAGTGACTCCGTGAGGAATACTGATTTAACAGATGAGAGAGCTCAAACTTTTTACGTGTTATAAGAATGCGAGATAATTCCCCAACTTCACATAAAAAGCTGTTAACAAATAGGGGGAGAGATTTGAATTCAGTAAGAGTAACAGGAAAGGTTTCAGAATATTTTATTTGTTGGAGAGATGGTTCCTCTTCTTGGTGGGGAAAAGGAAAATTGGAAAGCGACTATTGCTGAAAAGACCACCGAAGACCCCGGGAAGTATTGTTTCTTTGGGGTTGGTAGTAAGAAAGCTCCACTGTAGGGCCCCATTGGTAAGAGCAGGATGAGCTCTGACTCCACTGTCGGTTATACTGTGAGAGTTTAACTTTCCTTTAAACAGAGGTGGGATGATAGAAGTTCAGCACAGTACTTGGTGAAAGAGTCTGTCACATCCAAAGTAAGGAGAAAGGGGAAAATTAGAGCAACGTAGTTTCTTATTTGCTAATCTTTTCTTTCTTCCACACGTTTTCCCAATTCCTTCATAAATTGTGACTAGTCGATTATGAGGCTGTTAAGATTTAAAATCCACCCCCTCCCACGCACACACAGATAGGGACGCGGAACGAGGCATGGACGGCAACTAGAATTCAGAATCTCAGTGGCTGCACAGTAGGAGCATGTTACTGTCTGATATTGCCCGGAGCCGCTTTATTTGTTTATCGATGAGCGTCCTACTGCGTCCCCAAGATGTAGGTCATCGGAATACCAGCTGCTGATCACATGAGGTCTTCATTGTATTTCAGCCCCAGAGCGCTGCTGATTCCTGTACAACCGGAGCGCGTCTGAGCTGCGTGAGAGGAAGGAGCCACCTGTGCCTTAGGGACACAGGTGAAGTCCCATTTACATTTTTGAGACTTTCC
Source organism: Perodicticus potto (assembly GCA_963574655.1). Taxonomy (NCBI): domain Eukaryota; kingdom Metazoa; phylum Chordata; class Mammalia; order Primates; family Lorisidae; genus Perodicticus; species Perodicticus potto. The sequence continues at coordinate 5,967 of CAUYRH010125748.1, read as the reverse complement.
CTGGAGCTTTCCGCCCCATCAGCGGTTTCCCCCTCGTCTTCACCTCCCCTGCCTTCTCGCACCCGGCTTCTCTGTTTAACCGGTTCTTTGCCGGCTGTGTTTTTCCCCCAGCATCTCAGCACCTCAGCTGAAGACACAGAGGACTCCACAGAACTGGGCATGCCTAATAACCAGGGAAGGCTTGGGCTGCAAGAAGAAAGCGTTTGCACCTTCCGAGCTCCCCTCCCCTCTGCAGCTACCGCCTGTCAGTCAGGCGACTGGACGTGCCGCCTGGCCCAATGAGACCCCGCGGCCTTCGCGAGGGTCCCGCCTCTCCTGGCACCACCACCAATGAGTGGCTGGCGGAGGTGGGCCGCGCCCAGTTCCCGCCTCTTCAGTTTAGGGCCGCTGGTGTGAGCCGGGGCTCCGAGCGAGCGAGGGACGACGGAGGGGACCGGCAGGTGTGGGCGCGAGGCCGCGCAGCCCGACGGCGGGAGTCGCAGGCGCTGGGCGCATGGGCCAGTGAGGACGCACAGAAACCCCCTCGCGGCGCGGAGGAGCAGCAGCGCGAGCGAGGCTCAGCCCGGCGACCCTGCGTCCCCGCGAGCGGAACCTCGCGCTTCGCCCAGGGACAGTCCGAAGTCCGCGCTATGGAAGAGGAGAAATATTTGCCTGAGCTGATGGCAGAGAAAGATAGCCTGGATCCATCTTTCGTGCACGCATCGCGCCTTTTGGCGGAAGGTAGGACTTACCCCCCACACATGGGCACAAACCGCCTGCTGCCCATCTCGGCCGCGACGCGATTCGGGGAGTTAAGTTGGGGAGGGACGCCTGTCTCCGCCTTCGCTGAAACTGTCCCCCTGAAGATGCTGGCCGCAGAGCTCGGGCGGACAGTGATGCTCCTTCCCCAGGTCCTAACTGGGGACGATCAAAGCTGTCTGATCTGATGGCAGTGCTGATGTGACCTGTTAGGGTCATTGGTAGAGAAACCGTAAAGTGTAACGCGGTCTACAGGATACTGCCGCTTCGCACAAGGAAGACACATCAGTTTGGAAGTAAATGGGGATCAGAGTAGTGTTCTGAGGGCTTCTTAGCTGCAAAACAGCATTTCTTTTTCTTCTTTTTCTTTTTCCTCCTTTTGTTTTTTCTCTTTCCTTTTTCTTTTTTGGGGGCTGCATTTGGAAAGTGACTCTGATACCCTTTAATTAAAGTCATTCCTATGGAAAGTCTTAGAATGTACCCAGATTAAGCTATGCGTGTTCTTGTGTGTATGTGAATGGGGTAAGCAGAAGCTAAAGTGCTTATAAATTTATTTGAAGTGCGATGATTGGGTACTTTGTAAGATACTGCTCCCTGGGAACACTCCATAATTGATCAACTGTTTTACCAAGTGTGCATTTTCTTTTGTGTACCTGTAACGTGAAAGGAGATTTCATTCCCCTAGGAACACGTCTAGTCTTTTGCATTGCTTTGAAAGGTTGTTTTTAAAAAATACACACACACGCAAACTTCTGTATGACAAATATTAAACAGATTACTCCATTTATCGTGGATAAATGGTGTCCTTTAACTACTAAAGACACCCCTGATATCTGTAGTAGTTTACACATGCATTTTAAAATATCTGCAGATTTTTTTGGATGAATGCTTCATTAATAATGAATTGCTTCATCATCGAATTGGCTACAATGCAGTTTTGTAGCCGGGGTTGTTATGGACTTACTGAAAACAAAAAACTAAAAGGGACAACTTCCTCTACCTAAACCTTTCAGCATTAAAACAATTTTTTTTTGAGACTTAGTTGTACTGTAGACGGATAAATTCTGATCTTCCATGTGTGATACAAATAGGCATTAGATTTATTTTAATATTTTTTTGATGGATTGTTATTTATAATGACATTAAAGTGTGTAAGGTGTATTTCCATGCTTGCATTGCAGTCTAAACAATTAGATAAAGGTTTATAATCAAAACATGAAACGTTAAAAGAGCTATAATGTTTTCAAGGAAAAAAATTGTTTTGGAGATAACAGTGGAGGTAAAATGCAATCATGCTGAATACTTTCTTGGGTACCGAATGAAAAAATTATTAAAATGGAAGAATAAAGGCAATTTGAAAATTAAATTCTTCTACTCTTTTGTTACAAAAGGGCAACTACATAAAAATGTTAGGAAAATGACAATTTTGAGTTAATACTTAAAATTGCTTGAAATGATTAAAATGCAATTAAGCCTTCTAAAACAATTTAACATATTTTCCATAACTTGCTTCATTTAGCCAATGACTTTTTTAAATTGAAAAAAAATACAAATTGATCATTTTCCCTGACCTGCTAATTGGAGTCTATTTGGGACAACTAGCTCCATGATGAATTCATCAGTCATTAATGTGAGTTATTGTATTTGAAAACTGCCAAGCAAAAGAAATTCATAAAGGAAACTCTTAACAGAGTGGGTAGGTATTTTTGTGTCTGATAAAACCCTCAGAGAAGGCTAGGCACCTGGTTCCTTAACATTTTATCTTTCCCAGGAACTTGGTATCTTGATACAGTAGTTAGGAAAGTGTTCTGGTCTATGCTGTAATTTTATTTTTTCCCAGCAGGGGGAGGTATGTCCTGCTTTTGTAAAGAATTAGGAGGCAAGGCTCTTAAATAGAGAAAAACATCTAAGTAAGAGACAAAGAGTGTGCCCAAATTTCACTGAAATCATACTAAGGATAAGAGAATGGAGAATGTGATGATAATAATCTTGAAGTACATAAGGAGTTACAAAAGATGCTTAGTGTGTAAATTACTTTTGTAATTGTCTTGGAATTCACATGTGCTTATTAAAGAATATAAGATAAGTGTTCTTTGGAATCTTAATCAATCTTAATGTACATTTTTGTGATAAATCTTTTATTATCTTCCCAAAGTCCATTTGCCAAGATTTCCAGGTTTTGTTTCAGATCTTTATAGAAAAGTATTTTTGAGATGATTTTATTTCTCATACCTGAAAATGCACTGATTGAAGGCAGTGGCTATAAATACATCTGACATAGATATTCATTTGGAAAGAAGGTGCATAGCGAAGTACATTTCAGTCAGAGCTGTGCAGACAGTGTCAAGCCTGAGTGAGTAATAAAAATGATCCAGATGATTCAGTTCTTCGGGATGACTTCCAGAAGCAAATGTATATCAGGGTAGTGATTTAAACCAATGAGCTTTCACAATGATTTACTTTGTTTTTGATTGGCGATAGGTGCGAATCAGTGCCAATTGCCACTGCTTTATTTAGACATGAAGCCTGTGGGGTTAAAATCACTACTTTGTTATTGTGCTGCTTCTGTTACATACCATAGTTTGTTTTATTTTACTTGATTCTGCTGGGTATTTTCAATAGGAATGATTCTGAGAAAGATCCTGAAAGGACACAGTTTTTGTTTTGTATTTGTTACCTAGAAGAGGAGTGTTTGTAGTATGCTAAATTAATTAGAATAATTTTCCTTCTGAGGTTGTTATTTAGGTATCCATTTGTTATGGAAGGTGCTTTTGAATTTGATAAAACAGCAAACTCAGCGTGATCCTTGAAGTTGTACACAGCCTCCGAATTTGCTTGCCAGATGAAATTACATGAGGTTATTTATATCGATGCTACTTCTGGGAAGTGCATTAAACTGCGAATCCAGATACCTGGATTTTCATTCCACATTTGCCTCAGCTAAATCTTAGTTAAGGTTCTCTTTCCTGGGCCAAGTTTCCTTGTCTCTCAGTAGCAGGAGTCGAACTAGACAATCTTCGTGTCTCTTTGCAGTTCTAATTAAGTCTCAGGCTGTTGCCAGTGCAAAGGAGGGATGTTTGTACATTCAGAAATCAATGGCTGCACATTTTTGAAACTTTTAACAATCCCTCTTACAATTAATGATTAATATACTTGTTGTACTATAATGGAATCTGAAGCTCAAATACATTATTTTGAACACTGAGAACAGATTCATGTTCTTAAGTCTATTGAACTATTATTAGGGTTGAGTCCCCAACTGTACATACATATAAATATTCTTGTCTAGAAATATTCTGTGTCTGCTGACAGACATAGATTTGTTCACATTTATAGATTTAATTATGGTAATTCTGTACTTCTAGGCATGTGACGAATTTTTGTCCAGTTGAGAATGTTTGGGGCGTGATTCTCTAACCTGAATTCTTCTCAAGCATTGGTGGACTCATCCCTGTTTTCATTAACTCATAAAATTGCAAAGCCAAATATTGCCAACTATCCCAGTAGCTGAAATGGTTTTTGAAAGACCTGAGATATTAGTTGCATACTTTGGTGAAAAGTTTGGCCTGCTATTTAGGATATGATTTTCGCAAATTCAAAAGAACTCTTTAAAAAATGAGAACAACAGGGATTAGTACTTACTGCAAATGCTGATTTGTAGTGAAAATCTTAACACATTTAGATTTGCAATAAGGATCATTTTTTTAAATTTAGATTGCCTTTCCTAAATATTTTCTGTGAAGCTGGATGAATGTTTAAATTATGAAAGTTATTGATATATGCTTCTGATAAAAATAGTGCTCATAAACCTCTTTAATGTGACTTTTCTTTTGATTCATGTTTTCTTCTTTCAATAGATTTGGGATAATCTTTTTTTATGTTTCTTAACGACAAAAGAAACATGGGCAAAGAAACAAATTCAAGTTATCTTTGATCTGCAGTTAAACAAATTCAAAAAATAAACCACTTGGGATAGAGTATTTATTTCTCTCTATTGTAAAATATGGAATATGTCATTTTTAAAACTCAGTTTCTTCATCCATAAAACAGGAAAAGTAATAGCTACAAGACAGGGTAGTATTTTAAGGTTAAAAAGTTTTGTGATAATATAAACAGTATTTTATGTAAATATAACAAACATATATCAGAAATTATACAATTATAAAAGGATGCTCTTAAGATTTTTTGTGATATTTAATGTCATTGTTGACGTTACCTCAATTTGAATTTAGCTTTTATAAGATAAGGAAAATAGGCATTGCCTTACTCTGAGTCATTACCGAATGAACTGTGAAGTCATAAACCAAACTATGAAATAAATGATCTGATGAAAAATGATTCCAAATAGGGTTTTTAAGATAGTATGTTCTCAAGTTGTTACCTTGAGTTTGAGCTGCTCCTGTTTCTTTCTAAGATAATTCCAGACCTCCTCTTTTTTTTTCAAATTAAATCATAAAGAGGTAGATCATGTATACATTAATGCATTTATGGGGTACAATGTCCTGATCTCATATACAATTTGGAATGCTTACATCGTACCGGTTAACATATCCCTCACCTCATTTACTTAATTATTGTGATAAGACATTTATGCTCCATACTTAATAGAGCCAACATGTACCCTTGCAATATGCACCATAGGTGTGATCCCACCATTGACTCTCCCTCCATCTGACCTCCCCCTGCCCCACATATTCCCCCTCCCTCCTTCATCCTGGGCCATAGTTCTGATTTATTCTTAATATGAAAGTGTGAGTGATTGTACATTGGTTTCATAATAGTTCTGAGTACATTGGATACTTTTTCTTCCATTCTTGAGATACTTTACTAAGTAGGATATTTTCCAGCTCCATCCATATAAACATAAAAGAGGTAAAGTCTCCATCTTTTTTTAAGGCTGCATAATATTCGATGGTATACATACAACACAATTTATTAATCCATTCATGGGTTGATGGGCACTTGGCCTTCTTCCATGACTTGAGCTATGAATGAGCTGCAATAAACAATCTGGTGCAAATATCTTTGTTCCAAAGTGATTTTTGGTCTTTTGGATATATACCTAGTGGAGGAATTGCAGGATCAATGGCAGGTCTACTTTTAGATCCCTGAGTATTCTCCATACTTCTTTCCAAAAGGGACGTATTAGCTTGCATTCCCACCAGCAGTGCAGAAGTGTTCCCTTTTCTCTTAAACCAACATGTCCTTCATGCTCAGCAGATGATTTCA
>CAUYRH010125740.1:0-35007 GCA_963574655.1 Perodicticus potto | reverse complement strand
CCAAAAGAAACCCAAACAGCTCACAGGCAAGACCTTTCCAGCCTGCAGTCCCACTGTTGCCCCACCCACAGCCGCCAACAGGATCAGACTGAAAGAACAGACGCAACCACTTGCCCAGTCTCTGCCACTTTTGCCTTCCTCAGGGTGTCCAGAAGCCTCATGCTGTCTCACTGTGTCCCCAAGGGGAAGTTCCTGGGTAGATCCCACCTGCCAGAGATTCCTGAAGTCCTCTCTCCCCAGTCTCACCGTGCCCAGCCGCAAGGAAGCTGTTACTCGGCTGCCATCTTGCTCTGCCTCTCCCAAAAAAATAGGGGACAGTACCATTTTAAAGTATACATTTTATCTAAAAGTTAATAAATAGCAATATATATGAATAGTGATATACTATTTGAATATACAAATCACGTTCCTAACATGATGATTTAAAGTTGGCGTTACACTATTAACAGAAATCTGATTAATTTATTATTAAGTTAATAATAACATGTTTTTGTTAATAAATGAAGATGGCATGTTTGGTTTTTATATCTTGTGCTTGTCTAAAAAAAGTTGAAACATAATTGAGATTGTTTCTGCCTTAGTTCTTATTTTAACAATTAAATTTTTCTCTTTAAAAAAAGACCATTATTTTACCTCCCAGATCAGTAAGGGATTAACCCTCCTATTTCTCCTATGGTTCTTAATTTTTTAAAATTTGATTTAAATTTGACTTTGGTATAAAATATTGTCAGAAGGAGATACCACAGAAAGTTCTTTGAACAAGATTAATGCAATTCTATATTTATTATTCCTGCCTTAAGCATAAAATCCAGAACTCCATGATGACATGTACTATCTCAGAACACTACTTTTTAATACATCTATTTTGAGTTATTTCAAAGTTTTCGAACTATGAGTATTAAAGTAGGAATCTGATTCAAAATGAAAGTCTCAGAAATAAGAATCTAAACCATTTTAATAGAAGGCAAAGATCAAAAGTGGCATGGATATACTTGGATCCAGCTCAAGGTATCCTTTGAGCTTTCTAAAACAAATGTTATTTAATTAAGAAAATACTGGGCTTGACAGCTCTGCATAATAATAAAATGCATTTTAGTTTCTAGTTTCCATTCCCCTTTTAAAACTTGCAGTAATTATTTTGCTTGTTATCTCTTTTCTTGAGGGTAGTAAGATTTTAATTTGTTTTCCACTTGCCTGTCGTATTAGATGAGATTCTTTTGGTTACAAGTAATAGACACCTCAATCAGACTAACTCTTGCTTAAAAAAAAAAGGGGGGGCAGAGTGTGGAATTTATCAGAAGAATACAGACCATCTCAATCAAAGGTGAGGAAGTATAGTTCTTCTTCCAAAAAGGAATGAACAAAGAACAAGAGCAGCAGAAACAAAGGGATCTTTGTCTCTTTGTCTCTCTGATACTACCTGGTCTTCTGTTTCTCCTTGTCTGTAGAAATGTGTTCACTTCAGTCTCCACTCACTGGCTTTCTCTGCTTTGATGTCCTAGTTTGGGGGAAATATAGACTTTCATCATTAGATAGAATCTTCAAATTCTAATTCTAAATCCTAGGGAGAGAGAATTTAAATGATCTGGCTCAATGAAAGGTTCGCCTTTATTCCAGTGGGCTATGGCCAAGGCTGGTATAAAAATGAGTTGTGCTTCCCATTTAGCAGGATGTAGAGTCAAAGTGAGGGAAAAGACACAGGAGCAGTGGAAGTGAGGAATGTTTCGGTTCAAGAGGCATCCACCCAAGAGGCACACAGAAGTATTACTTATACCCAGACTGACAGTGTTACCTGTACTGTTTAATTTCTAAAGCTTTGAGTCAATTTAGCTTAGCTGTTTTATATTATTCTAACGGAATACTTCAGGTTAGACATTTTTATTTAAAAGAAAGGTTATTTGGCTCAGGTTTCTGATGGCTAGAAAGTTCAAGATCAGTCATCAGCGTCTGGTGAGACTCAGGCTGCTTCCACTGACAGTGAAAGGGGAGCAGGTTGTAGAGATCACGTGGCGAGAGAGAGAGAGAGAGAGAGAGAGAGAGAGAGAGAAGGGCAGGATGGCAGCTTTTTAGAAAGCCCTTGCAAAGACTAATAGATTAAAAGTTCATTAAACCTCACTCCAGAGAGGACATTAATTAACCTACTTATGAGGGTTCTGTTCCTATGACTCAGATACCTTCAAACATTAGGCCCACCTCCAAAATTGGGGATCAAACTCTACATAGGGTTTGAAACATCCAAACCACAGTACCCTGTATACACACTATTGGAAGGAAACAAAAAACATACCCTCTTTCTTGTCAGTAATCCTTAAGGAGTTTTAAGATTATGAATTCTATTATAATCAATAACATTATACTCTGATTCTAAAAAACTTAAACAGTTTTGAATCTATTAACATAAATTCCATAAGATAGTTTAAATTGTAAACAGAGAATTCTGATATACTTAGGGAATCCTAGATATTTCTGAAATTATCAAGAAAAAATAACCTTAATTCAGCTGGTGGATAATATACAATTTAAAGAATAAAAAAAGATGGAAAATATACTGAATGTTATATAGAAGAGATATGAAGTTCATTTTTATTTCACCTTTAGGTATGCTTTAAACATTTTTTTAATTTTTTCTGAGATGAATCTAAAAGTTCTGAAATGGAATATTTACTTCAAAGAAATTTTCCATTTCTCTTTACTGGAAGGAGAAGAGAAAAGTCCAACTTGGATTTCTACAACTCCCTCTTCACCTCCTGAGACAATCAGAATGCTTCCGGGGTCTCAGCAACATACAGAATGTGGCCAAATGAAAATGTCCACAGGATCCTACCTTCTCATTTTAGCTGCTGGCCTTGAGGAGACAGCTCCAGTGCAAACCTCCCATTGCCCGCCCTGTAAGTGTCTTTTTGTGAGGGAGCTGTGGATCAAATGTGAAGCCAGCCCTCAGTGATAACAAAGGCACAACAGTCTTTAGGTGATTTAATTACAGACTTCATATTGCAGATCGTATAATCTTGGCTGACTATACAATTTGAATTTTGAATCAAGAAAAAAAAGACAATAAAGCATTCTTTTTTTTTTTTTTCCTTTCAACATTAAGTGGCCAGGACCAAATGTACCTTAATGGCTTCATCTTAAAATGTCATCAAATAAGCAACAGGCATCTAGCTCCGTAGTTATCCAACGATAAAAAGATACTTCTCAAAAATGAAATTCTAAGTCCTAGAGGCAGGAAAAAATACAATTCTGTAGGGTACTTTATTTTTTTTTCTTTTCCTGATACCTGCCACTAATTCTGAACAGCATATTTATCTAATTTGAATGAAGTGTTTTGTCCTTTTTAAAAATAAACGCCTTTAACACCTGAAAATATTATCCTGGCCTCTGGCTGACACGCTGCCTCAGCTCTGCTTGTAATTTAAGAGTAACTCCCTGTGTGATGTGTACATTATATCTGCTATAACTATACCTCACCGAGAAAAGGAAATTTGAGCAAACATTTGGCTGTACTGAAAAATTAAGTTCTACCATCTGTATAATGCAAACCCTCCAAATGAAGTTATTTTTCTGGCCATGAAGAACGCCCTTGTGGGATGGGAAAGCAATTATATTTTGGACCAATTCCTGTCCTCTTAATATCAACACCTTGTCAAAAGAAATACTGAAGACAGGGCCAGCTTTGTTTATGTTATGAGTAAGTCGGAAAAGGTGACAAAAATTCAGGACAGCTTAATGCATGGGCAAGAGAATAAATAAATAAAACCCTGTAAATCCCATGGAAGTCACAAAACTAGAAATTCAAATGAACATAAAGAGAATCTAGTCAAGATCCCTTTCTTTTATAAATAAGGATACTCAAACCTCAAGAGACAGGACAGGACCCAACATCCTGGATTTTTCCCTTAGGCTACTAGTTTTTCTTGTGTTCCAAGTTTTTCTAATTAGTCCTGCTTTGGTGACATATTTTTATAAAGATTTTGACAAAGTTAATGTACCAGGCCTTTCTAATAGTAAAGTTATCTTAGTTGTCTTGGGTTGTGTGTCTTTGGGTTTTTGTTTTTTTTTTTTCTTTTTTTCAGTTTTTGGCTGGGGCTGGGTTTGAACCCACCACCTCTGGCATATGGGGCCAGCACCCTACTCCTTTGAGCCACAGGCACTGCCCAGGTGTGTGTCCTCTTTTATTCACCAAGCAGAAATCTTATTCCAGCTGGGCACTGTGGAGCATTCCTGTAATCCTAGCACTCTGGGAGGCTGGGGCAGGTGGATTGTTTGAGCTCAGGAGTTCAAGACCAGCCTGAGCAAGAGTGAGATTTCCTTTCTACAAAAATAAAAAAATAGAAAAATTAGGTGGGTGTCAGTGTGGGCGCCTGTAGTCCCAGCTGCTTGGTAGGCTAGGGCAGAAGAATCTCCTGGACCTGGAAGTTTAAGGTTGCTGTGAGCTATGACCCATGCCACTCTGCCAAAAGGGAAGGGAAGGGGAGGGGAAGGATGGGGAGGGGAAGGGAAAATGATCTTCCCAGTGGCAGAATGCTTCTCTTTGCATTGAATAAACATTCCAAGTAGAGTTATCTCTCACTGTGCAATGTTATTTCCCAATGCAGAGTGAGACCAACAGAGTTTTTAGGGAGAAAAAATAAAAGACAGAATAAACTTTCAGGTGATTTGCTTATTAAATTAAATTGTTTCCAAAAGTCCTATGGTACTGGGCCTTGACTTTAGGTTACTTTTTTTTTTTTAATGACACTTAATAGTAATGTTAAAGTAGTTCCCTGATGATCATGAATAAACAAACTTAGTTTCCCTTGAGCAATATGAAAAGGAAATTTGGTAAACAGAATCAACTTATCCCCATGGTGATGCTTTAAACTCCTCCTTTAATGAAGCTTTTATGGAAAGACCAATTGATCTTTTAGTTTCTGCAGTATGTATAACAACTATGTCAATAGGCATTTATTTAATTCAAACACGCTAACATTGTAACACAAGTACATTTTTCTAGACCACTTTCCGTGAGTTTGTTTTTCCTTTTAGGTCAACTATTTTTGAATAAATGCATAATATTGTTTAATTCGTGTTCATTTCTTCAAATTGAAAAAGTCAATAAAATTACTTAATGTAAAGATGCATGACTATTCATTTTCAGGAAACATAAATCAAAGAAAGCATCTGTTAGATTACACGTTTGAATTCATAACCAAGATTTTAAACCTCAATAATTGATCTTCGAACATCAATGAATATTTTACTATCAACAATATTAGGCTTATTAGTTGACATAGTCCTGAAAATTTATGACCTTCATTAAAATTCATCTTTCTCACCTTCCTAGAAAAAAGATATTGAAAAAATACCTGTTCTTTATATGGTATTCAAGAAGGTAGACATATAGGCTGTCTCATTCTAATCATGGCTGCTTTCAAATAAAGCATCCTCCAGATGTACTAAAGGAAAGAGTAATCAAACCCAAGCCTCACCATCTCTCAGATATGCTACTCCACTTGGAGTTTTTCCCTTTGAATTCTTAATTAAAAAAACCTTTTAATGAGAGGCAGCCTGAGCGTGAAGCTGTCAGTTCTACCCTTGTCCTTGATGCATACCGGGGGAAAAAAAAAAAAAAGGAGAAATTTCACTTTTAAAAGAAGCTCCAGTTTCTTGAGACATTTGTATTCAAACATGACTCTCTCTTTCTCCTTTTTTCTCCTGGGAGAACAGCTCTACTCTTCAAATGAAAAAGAAATAATAAAACACATCAGGAACAGCGGACCTCAGACCTGAAGTTTCTCTCCTTGTCTTGGAATGTTATTTCCATATAGAAAGCTACTCTAACGGGACACTTGTAAATGGCAGGGAATTTAGCCCTTGTGGAGTCCTCTCCAGAAATTGGATTTTTGCTTAAGCAAACAGCAAACCATGCAGCGGGGGAAAAGCTATTTATTTGGCTGCCTGTTGAAGAGCCTTACAAAAATACAATTCAGTCTGCTCTGGCCGTTGAGTCAATCAGCATACATTGGAAAACAAAATCCAGTTACTCGTGGAAGGTATCAGGCAGGCTCTTTCATGTAACGGTTAATCTCAAATACACTTTAATGATATTTTTCTTGATTACCCTTTTCTTAGACGTAACGGCTTCTTCAGTTTGCTTTCACATTAAGGAAGGGTAAAAAGGCTTATACAGCCTGCCAACTGCTACCCACTCTTTTGAGGGATTATTCAGAATCTTTGCTATTCAAATACAAGCAAATTTATACTAAGGAAAGTTAATCTCTAGTTTACGACATTTAATAATGTCATTCAAAAGGCCTATGACAATAAGTTTAACTTCTTAAATCAGATTTAGTTCTGAAAAGGTTCTTTTGATTTATATAAGAGAGGTTTTGAAATCTTCTCATTTGCTTCATAATTTACGTATCAGACATACTTTTCTGTACAGAGTGATACCTTTCGTTCAGACATACACACACACAAAATGACTCCTAATGTATCCAAAGTGGCATTCTAAAGGATAAGAGGAAATATTTCTGTTGGAAGACATATTTTTTATTAGGGAAAAGAAAGAGAAAGTAATTTTTAAGAGGTGACAGACCTACTAATTTCAGCTTTGTGAATACTCAGTTATACTTGCTGACATTTCAGTGTGTCCTTTGTGGAGAGTAGAGCTGCTTCCACTTTATTTTCCTGAAATAGCTATTCTACACTAAAATGATTTCTTCCTTTCTACTAACAGTTTTTATAGTTAAATATCAATGAAGAAAACAAATACTTCTCACTGAGTTTTCCTCCCTCTCGTCACCCAACCTATAAAAACTCGTTATTTCACTGCAACCAGCATTCTGCATCACTGAAAGAGAAAGAGCATTGAACAGCGACAGCTTTCCAGTCAAGTACAAACATGATTTAGGTAAATGGAAGAACAAGATCTCTCCTATATCAATAAGAATGAGTTATTCAGGCAGAGATCTTTGTGGGCGGAAAGAGCGGGAACTTAGATCATTTAGAACTGTTGCGGATGGACGTTACCCAGAATTTAGGGACATAATAAACATGTGTCAAAATAGTATATGTCAAGTAAAGATTAGCTTAAACTCACCGATCATATTACTTGATTAGACAAGTGTTAAGTATTTGATATCATTGATGACAGCATATAAATAATTTGTTTATTTTGCTAGAGTTCAGAACACATGCATTTTAAAGCCCTTTTTTCTTATGGAAATGGTTATATATACCCATAGTTAATTTGTAAACACCACTAAAGGAATGCTTTGGCATATGCACCTTTTAAATTTTATAGAAGGAGCCATGGTTTTAACTAGACTAGGGGGCAAAAAGTTCAATCTGCTTCTTTCTTTTATCTGTAAAAAATAAATGATTACCAAGACCAAATCCTCACATAATGAATACAAAATTTACACAAATTATGTTATTAGCCAGCATTTCCAAATTAAAAATATTCTGTTCTTAGCCATATGGTATAAAAGACGAATTATTATCCTTGCTTTAGAAGTTGCAATTTTATTTCTGAAATCAAATGTGCGAGCAACAATTGATTCAGACATATTATATGGTAACAAAGCAACACATGAACATTTGTTTGAAAATGTGTATTTATAATTGTTGGATTTATACTTGTTCATAGTATAGATTTTTTAAAAAGCAGTGTAAGGAAGAAAATTAAAATCTCATTTGATCCTATTTCCCTAATTTTCAAAATGTGCCAGTTCAAACTACATAAAAATCACTATGACGGGCTCGACAGAATGACTGAAATAGAAGACAAAGAATGTCAAGTTTTGACAAGGCTGAGGAGGAACAAGAATCCTTCTGGTGCTGGTAATGGAAACTGGTGAATAACACTTTAAAACTCCTTGGCAGTATTTCCTAAGACTTTGCCTGATGACTCTATTTCTGCACGCCTAAGTCGATGAAAGACGTGAACATGGAAGGTCTTCACAGCAGCACTAATTGCAATAGGTGAAGCTGGAAATTAACCCCATGTTCATTAGCAGTAGAACTGATATATATTTGGTGTATTCGTATAATGCAATACAATAAGCAATTATACAAATTGTTTTATAAGTACAAATTATAATTTCACGCACCAAAGTAATACAACATCTAAGAAGCCACACACAAAACAGTACTTTTGGCACTACACTATTTCATTCATATAAAATTAAAACCAGACAAGTAATCGATGTGTTAGAATTCAGAATTGTGACTAACTTTTTCTGAGGCGGCAGTGACTGGAAAAGGGCACAAGTTGACTTCTGCTGTTCATCAGCTCCGTATTTAGGATTTAAAGATTTTCTGTAGTGTGTGGTAATTTACTGCAATAATACAGAATTTACAGAAGAAATTACAACTCTCAAACTGAGAATATTTATGTGTATTTATTTGAACCATGTAAAATACATTTTTTAGCATAACATTGAAATCATAGCATATAAATTTTATTTTATTTCTTAAATTGAGCAATATGATATGTGTATTCACCTATTTTTTGAGGACACTACTTTAAATGGTTATGGCATGGTGAATTGTATGGTAAACAGAATTTAAGATCACTTCTCTCTTTCCAGATATTTAGTTTTCTTTGCATTTTATTGGCATAAATAATCCTTTCACAAACATCTTTTAATATTGCTGATTTTTATTCAGAATTAAATCACAGAGGTGCAACAGTTAGTTAAAACAAAATGATCCTATTTGGGGCTTGTATAATACTCTCAAATTGCATTCAAGAAATATTTTTCTAGTTGATCATCCCATCAACTCTTAAGAACAAAGAAACAAAAGTTTAACAAATGGTCAAAATGATCTCATTATTTTAATTTGAATTATTTTCATTTTAGGTAGTTTAAGATTTTCTTGAGTTTTATGGATAATAATATGGTAATTTCCATAAATTATCTATTTACACTTTATTTGGGGGACATTTTTCTCTTTTTGGCTTGTCTTTTGTGCTTTTCTTGATTTTAAGGCACTCTTTATCTATCAACTATAATAGCATTTATACTTTGCATATTTCTAACGTTTCCTTACTGCTGTTTTACCTTGTGTATGGTTTATAAGCAGAATAGTTCAAAATGTGTGTTTAAGGATCTTACTGAGATTTTCCTTTAGAACTCTTTTATCTGTATTTTATTTTGGCAACATTTGCAATAGTTTTATCAGTAACAGTAAGTTCCCACTTTCATGTTACTTGAATTAAGATATTCTTGACAAACAGTACTTACAGAGTTGAAGTTTATTCAATTCAAAAATGGAAGTTTTTAAAACACAATTTCCAAGAGCCTCTTCAGAATTTTATAGAGGACCAAATACAATTCTAATTCAGAAGCACAGACATTGCGTTTGAGTAATGTGTAATGATATATTTTAATAATGAGATCGCATTTAAAGTTCAGACGCAAACGTTGGCATCTGTTTAGCTAAACCAATCACAAGATACTTGAATTCACTTTTATAATATTCTTCCAGTTTGTCTTTGCTTGCACTTGAAGCACATGGCTCAAAATTGTAAATAATACTCTAAGAAAAGTCTCTGGAATGAGACCAGTCTAGTTTCACTCAGCGTCCTTAGGAATTCATTTTTTTCCAGCTCCCACCTTCACTTTCCTTTATTTTGATTCTCAGATGGGTTCTTCTGAGATTGCTGCTAGAAGCTCCAGGCGTCTTTTCCTACAGTGGGAAGACAGAGTCTCCTTCCCAACTGGTCGATCAGAAGTCCTGGAGATTGTTTGATTCACACATTGTGCTTCTTTCCTACATGTGAACCACTCTGTAGCTACAGGGATGCAGATTTCTCATTGTCCACACCTGAATCACTTCCCCACACACAGAAGTCAGGAAATGGGTTCCAATTTAAGAGTCAGGTATTGGCCTGAGAGTTGAGTGATTTGATTCTCTGAAGAAAAATTTTGAATCTGTTACACGAAGAATAAATGAGTTTGGGGCATGCAAACAAAGAGATATCACTTACATACATTAATATATATCTTCTTTACAAAAATTAATCCAACCTCATCTACTTTTTACTTTTATAGCTGCTTTTTAGATAAATCAAAGTGCAGAATTACTCTCTCAGGGCTCCCCATTAGACTTCCTCTACCAATTTCATCATTTCCTCCTCCCTCCCTTCTTTCCTTTATATTTATTTTGAGACATTCTCACTCTGTTACCCCAGGCTAGAGTGCTACAGCTTCAGCCTAGCTCACAGCAACCTCAAACTTCCAAATTCAAGCAATCTTCCCGCTAGGCCTCTGGAATAGCTGGCACTACAAGTACCTGCCACAATGCATGGCTAATTTTTTCTGTTTATAGTAGAGACCAATCTGTTGCTCAGTCGGGTCTCCAAGTCCTGAGCTCAAGTGACCCATCTACCTCAGCCTCCCAGAGTGCTGGGATTACAGGTGTGGGCTACAGCTCCCATCCAGTATGACCATTTTAGGTTTATACAGGTAATATTTTCCAAATTAGGGTCATGTGCAAATCTAAGCACTATTAGATTAATGTCTTCATCAAACTCATTGGGAATATGTTGAAAGGCACAGAAATAAGTTTACACAAAGTTGGAAGTGGAGTTATGCACTGCACTTGGAGGGAATTTTCTCTGGATTGCCACCTCTCCTTTCATCAGGACCTTTGTGATGCTGATTTAGTATTAGTAACTGTAAACTCACCAACTTATAAAATCATCAAATCGTGTCTCTCCATCCATATCCTATAATAATATAGTGAAATATGTCGTCAAATGCCTTCAACTTACAACTTCAAATATTTTGTGTTTACATAATTTTCCATTAGTTCACTTCCTTCAGGAAAAGAATAGGATAATTTAGTCTTGGTGCAAGCATTCTGGTATTAGATACCATTTCTTGCTTTTGTAAGCACTCATATATCATGATTTTTGACATTTCACAGAGTACATTACAAAGTCCCTGGTCCACAGTTTATTTAATCCCAACTTTTTACATGTTTTGGAAAATAGACTCTTGTATAAAATTCTTTTTAAAAATTGATTATCTGCCAACATTCACATTTGTAAGTTCTTTCAGGACCCTGGAATACCTGAACACTTGAACTCATTTACATATAAAAATAATTTATTCACTTAATTGGGATTCAATTATTGCTCTACATTTTCTAGTCTGAAGATCATTTTCTTGACAAAATATAATGAATGAAAATAGTATTTGACTTTATTATACCATTTGCACTTCATTAAGCATCAGTCCTTGGCCAGGTGGTTGTTCCTATCCTAAATATTATAAAATTGCCCATTGTTACTTTTAGTATTATTCACCAGCTTAATTTATTTTCAGGTTTTGTTTTCCTATTACTATTTTTACATCCCAGTCAGGGATTTCTCCTCGTCCCTGAAGGTTATGATCCTTTTTCATCCTTTCATACCTCTTTAAAATGTGTTCCTGATTTCTTCTTCATTAGGACCTCTCTGAATTTTTACAAATTTAACAATTCATGCAGTAGCTTCCCCTTCTGAAATAATGCATTGTCACTATAGACATTTTCTCTTTGATTTTATAAAAGCATTGTCAACTATAACTGTTCCCTAGGTTCCCTTACTGTAATGTCATACTCTAAGAGTAACAAGTTTATTTGGAAACGTAGGCTAGAAGAACGTGTTGTTGATGTAGAGTTCCAAGATCTGATTTCAAATTCCTAGTGGGTTCCCTGTTAGCCCTGTGTTCAGGGATATATCACTGAATAACTCTCTAGTTACTTTTCTCCTTTATAAGAGGGGAATTAGAATTTAGTCACGTGAATAGCATAGCATGATAAAGATCTTGCAAACAGTAGAGTTGAAAATGAAGACAAAAGGGAAAGACAGACATAGAAAGAACTTTGTTTTACGTTTGTTTCTCCAGCGAGTTCTACGTTGCTCAGAAGAGAAGTAAGTTGTCTTCCTGTGTATTCTAAAAGATAGAGTTGTTGGCAAGATAATAATTTATTGTAAGTGGTGTTTGGGGGTTAAAAGTATCTTTAAGTTTTAGATTTCCAAGGAGCCCACACATAAGAATTTAGAGATTTTAGAAGTATAATTCATAAGAATTTAAAGATCTTCATAATGTCATTCCCAGAGGAAATCATTATTAATTACTGCTAACACATGTCATATATATTTTGCTAGATTTTTGCTCTATATTTTGGCTAATAAACAGACATAAAAAAAGAGACCATGGTATACAATGTACTTTTTGGGGTTTCCTTTAATACAACTTGGATATCTTTTCATATAATTACTTGTTGATTTGCTCATCCTTTTCAACAGGATGTGCTTGATGCCAGTGGAATGAAATAATGTATAACAGATATTTGAAAAGTTGAAGTTCTAGGCCACTGACTCCCACCCCTTGCCAAGTTAGTGCACTATGCTATTATATACCATCATTAAAATATTTCTACTGCTCTCTCCTTTATGTTGGGCATTGGGGGTTGAAACACACATAATTGCCCATTACCAATAATTCTAGATCCACTAAATTGCAGTTTCTTATATTTCAAGCTAAAACAATGAATTTTTTAGGTTGATGTGGCTCCCTAACATGATGCTTGACTAGTCTGACATGCTTCATTAAGTAGCAATGAAATAAGTAAATAGGATAGAATATAAGAGGGTGGAAGGTGGAGGATATCAAATGGTAAATGATTTAGTTGATTTTCTCCCACTATGAGATAATTTCTCCCTCAACAGTGAAGATCACCGGTTTAAAGTTATGAAGATATATTTGTTCCTTTTTTTTCTTTCTTGCTCTGCCTCTCCCTTTTTACAATAAGTGGATTTTTCACTTCAACAAATCAAACAACTTCAAAGTCCAAGACTACTGGTGTCAGAGGCTCTGTTCAGCTATGGAGCAGGGTTTTTGCAGGATTCCATTGCTTGATCTCTGATGGATAATGGCCTAATCAGGATTTTCATGGAAGCAGATTTGAGAGCTTTTTGCTATGGGGAGAAATTATGTCAAAGTGTTCTTTAAACACTTCTTAGATATAGAAAAACATATCTTCTATCAATAAAATACGAGTTAGCATATTGTTAGCATCAATAATCATATCTAGATTATAATAATAACAATGCAAGTGATTTCCATACATCTAGAGATAAAATATGGTATGTCTAGACCATCACATGCTGCTAGTGTAATTGATATAAAAGCAGAGTGTTACACAATACCTCTTGACGAGTGGAATAACTATAATTATCTTTCTCTAGTAAATCACATCAACACTCAAATGTCCTATGTTTATAGAATTTGCTCATTCTTCTATACTAAAAAATATAGATTTAGCTCTTCTACTAAATTGTCAGTCCAAAAAGTAATTGACATTTTATTTAACTTTAAATAACTTTTTTTTCCTTTTATAATTCCACTGTTATTATGTTTTTATTTAAATTTTCTAGTGGTCTTTTGATTTGCTTTTAGCAGAGCAGATAAACTTGCTTCTTGTATATTATACTAGTTTGAAAAACATAATGAAAAATTCATTTCATTTATTTTTTATTGTTTTATATTAAGCATCCCCTAGTGGATTTGCATTTTGTGCTTCAAAGCAGATTATCAAAACGAGAACAATAACAAAAATCTTGTTTCATTTTCAACTGTTCTTAAATCACTTATATTGCTGCTTTATACACTTGTTACACTAGTAGGGGCACTATGACATGCTTTAAACATTGGCTGGAGTTAAAACAAAAAACATTTTAAAGGGGGGGTGGAATAAAAATCTATCTCTCTAAGGACTTCTGTTGTGGTATTTAAGGGCTGATTCAATTAGAGCTAAGTGAATCTTTACCAAGAGAGAAAATGGATTTTATAAAGTTAACCAGGAGGCAGGTGATGATTAATTGTTTGATTTCTTTTTCTCTTGCTTGACAGTGAATTGACTCAAATGCATTATCAAAAAAATAAAGCGCTTAATTACATTTCCCTTTCAGTATGGATGAAAATAAAGTTGTGTTCTTTAACTGTCAGAGTCAAAATCATGATTTTAGCTGTTCGTGGTATCCACTAGTGGTCTAGGAGGTAGGGGGTAAATAACATGAAGTTACTGAGAATCGCTGTCAATGGGAGGGCTGAATTTGTATAGCTGTTAGTTGTCCAATACCTATAATGTAGAAAATATGAATATATTTGTTTATAACTTTTCTCAATCATTTATGGAGAAATACAAATTCAAGCATGACACTTAATAAATGAAGTGTTATTCCTAATGAGGAGAGTTATACTTTCTTTCTCCTTTAAATAGTTTTCCCAGTTCTTATTCCACGAGAATAGGATTGTGCAATATATATTAATTTAGCCAACATGGCTGTGCTTCCTTAAACATCAAGAGTATGTGAACTGCATCATCATAGGCTTCATGAAAGAAAGAAAGCCCCAGGTTATTAATTAATAAATTGCTCAAATTGACTTTAGTATTTCTATAAAATGCCCAAACTCTTAAAGAGCAAGGGGTGTTGTTTTAGATTTTTGAAAGGTTGGCAAACTTGACCTAACAACAATAGTGAATATTTATAGATTATTTAATATATGTCAGGCCTTTTTTTTTTAGTGTGGGACATACATATTTCATTTAATCTTTCTACTGGGACTTTACGCAGTTATTATTTTCCATTCACATTTTACAAGTAAGGAACTTGTAAATATAGAAGATTACAAAAATGTCTCAAGATCACACAGATGTTTAATGATAGATCTGAGATTCAGATCTAAAAAATGTGATTCTGGATCCTGTATTTTTAACTGCTATGTGGTGAGTGGTCTTCCCTAGCCACACTCTATACAATGACAATCACTCCTTCCACCCCATCACCATCAAGTTGGCTTTCTACATTCTTTTATTCTGTCTCTTTTTCTCCACAACTCTAATAAGTCTAAATGTATATTGAAGGTCTTCAATGGTTTATTTGTTCATTTTGGCTTTTTAAAATTTGAGTATAAGGTCTTTGTGGATACGTTTTTGGTGATATCCCAAGTTCCTAGAAGAAAACATGGCTGAAATAGTCCTCCAATAAATATTAAACCTGTAGTGAATATACATCTTAAGGAATTCCCAGCTGAGATGGAACTGAGACAGTTCAGGGAGGACTCTAGACGCTGACAGTGACGTGACTCATAAAAAGAGTGATTACATGAGATGGGATGAGAGGAATTCTAGGACTAATGTCCTATGTGTTACTAGCAGGTGGGATGAAGGCAAATAGGGCATAAATTATGAGCTGGTGCTAAGAAGTAAGAAGTATGTGGGACAGCTGGTGGGGCAGGCTAGAACTCTGCTTCTATGACAAACATCACAGATATTCTAAGAAATCCTTTTGCTCACACAGGATCTAACGTGAATGATGCCTTTTAGCCTAGTGCTTTCTGTCTGCATGGCCAGCTCTAAGCTGGACAACTTCCTCTGCATCTTAAAGAAATAGTATTAAAGGTTGAACCTTCAACAGCAAGGACTTCTTGTTTTCTTTTCTTTCTTTTTTTTTTTTTTTACATTAGAGAAATCAGAAATTTAGTATTCAGTGTCCTTTGCTTTTTTTTATTGAAATCCTCCTTGCCAAGGGTCTGATGTGCCTCCAGGAATAGATTTGTGTCACTGTTATTCTTTCTCAGATGAACAAGAAAGAGTATTATTTCCCTTTTACAAAACAAGTTAAAAGATATTCATAGCAATTGACCATTAAGCTAAGTTCTTTGTCTAAGATCTACAGAATGAAAGATTGATCACTAATCAATTAATAACATGCTTTTCACAATTTCTGCTCCAGACGTTGATCGGCATTTGAAGAAAGTCACTGGAGAATATCTTGGTCTCTGTCTTCAGGAATGGCATGATTCTAAAAGACATAATCAATGTATAAATAAATAACTTCATAATAAAATCAAACATAATTGTTGTAGCAATACTCAGTATAAAAAATTCACTTCAACTCAAGCAGGACATTTGAAAGAAGGCTTCAGCAAATCCCTTGAGTTTAAGTTAGGCCTTGAAAAATAGCCTAAAAATTAGTAGGTAGTAAATGAGAAAGTAGGTCTCCGAAGTGAGAGAGAAGAACATAGGATAAGCATGTGGACATTTATTGGCATTACTTATAAATGTCTGCTTTCCCTCTAGACTGTAACTTACATAAAGGCAGGACCCCTTTTCTATTTTTACTTTGTATACCACTAAACTAGTACTGTGCACAATGCACAAATTAAGAGCTCCAAGAATTGGAAATCGATGTTGAGAAGTATAAGAAATACATTAGAATATTGACTAGACCTCTTCAAATAAAGCAGAGGTAAATCATTAATATGTAATAATAATAATTTTTGAGCCCCTACTATGTTTAGGACTCTGATCTAAACACTTTGTGTTATTCACTCTTCAGACCTCAGAATATCCTAGTGTGGTAGGCATCTTTGTTATCTCCGTGTTACACATGGTCATGAAGAAAAAGGAAACACAGAAAAGTTCAGTAACTTCCCCAGGGTCACCCAGCAATTACTGGTAAAGCATAATTGCTACTCTTATCTATCTGTAACCAGTCTAGCTACAGTTTGTGCTTTTAATACCTTACCAGACTTCCTCTTATAGATAAAGTTGAAAACATGGATTTGAAACATTTTTTAGGGTCATTTGATGACAAAGTAAAAGGAAGTAAGAGCTTTTAAAAAAATCTGTTTCCTTTCCATTTTTGACAGAGGGGATTACCAGAAGTCTATAAAAATGTGCAACTAATAGATACCTTGCAGCAGCGTATAAAACAGGTGGGAAGGGAGAGGAATGGAACTGGCGATAGTGCAGGCATCAAGGGATAAGGACATGAACCCAAGAGATGACAATAACTGTATATATGTGAAGAAAAGTGTGACATGGTGAAGTTGGAAAAATATGATTCAAAGATGACTCCTGTTTTCAGACTCTTGTATCATAAAATGATGGCAGTTTAATTATAAATCTACAGAATGACAATTTTAGAAAAAAAAATCATGAAGTGGGTAAGACTTGCTGAGTCTTTAGTAGTAACTTCCTAAGATCTATACAGATGTTAAGTAGCAGGTAATGGATAAAGTCCAGATTATTCCCTTGGTTATAAAAAGGAAATGCCGGTTGCTACTTGAAGCCTAATTCTTACTTTAGGAAACTTATAATTAGACCTCAGATATAAGAAATGTAGGTTAACAAAATGTTGGTAGGGAGAAAAACACTCTAGAAAAACAAAATTGGACATTGAATCATAGTTTTAAACATTGCATTCCACTTTAAAAATAACCTAGTCCACAAAGCTCATTTTACTGTGAGATACCTAAGACTCAGGTTAAGAAACATTCCATGAAGGATACAGCATTAGAGGTCGGTTAGGAAAAGCAGCCAGTCTCGTGCTCCAGGTCAGTGGCAATCTCCCTGGGAAACTGAGTGCAATGATGATGCCACCTTTCAACCACCCCCCTACTCTCTCTTCCTGCCCATAGTGGATACCATGGTTGTCCATTCCAGATCTTTGACGGGCTGCCTCTCCCCCAGCTGTTGTGTGGTGGTGCTAAATGGCTCACAGATGCACTTTTCTCCTGGAAAATACCCCTTGCCTAATGAGAGTCATATCACTCTGAAACATCTGGGGTTTATTCCCCTTCCCACAACCTCTCCTGGAAGACAATAGCCAATACGCGGCTGATAATTCTTTCTCCTCTTGTGTCAGGCAGAATGATTTTATGTATTTCTCATGTTCCAGAGCTTCCGGGGTTTTCAGGCTAAGTTTAGACTTTTGTGAATTCCACATTTGCTTGGATTTTTCCCTTTACCTTTTTGTTCCGTTTAATTCCACAGACGTTTTTGTTGTTATTTGTGAGGGCACTTCCCTCAACAAACCAGCACACACATCTCCCCATCTCAGACTCTACTCCTTAGGAGCCCAGTTCAGATTGTAACCAATCCCAAGACTTAGAACTACACCTATGGCAGCTGAGTTCAGACACAGAACTGTTTGGTAATGCGATCTGTGCCGTTTTTGGTGAAATCTGAGCATTTTATTATGGGGTCTTTAGAGGCATTATGGCCAAGGATTTGACTGAGAGCTTGGGTTATGGAGTCATAAAAAGAACCTATTTATGTTTTTTAAATACTCTGCTTGCCTCATGGAATTGTCCTGAGAGAAAATAACAGGAAAAAACAAAACAAACTAACAAACAAAAAAAGCAAGTCTTATCTATTGTGGTTTTGAGTAAGAAATTAATAATGATAATAGGTAATATTCCTATTTATATTTTATTAATAAAATAACTATAGTATGTTTATCATTTAAAATAGTTTAAATCAATGATACAGGCCTCTAAATGGTCAATAATTTTGTTTTTAACATACTCTGTTCTACACAGGGAAGAGGATTTTGCACTTAGGGTGGGGAATAGCAAAAAAAAAAAGTCAATTTTCTTTATCACTTGCCCCACAGAATATTTCACCTTACCTTTGATGAATGTTTTGATAGGCATTTTCAAGGATAAGTTAAATACACATTTTCCAAAAGCAGCACAAATGAGAACTGATACATTTCCAATATTAAAGGTCAGATTTCATGAATGTTAGCATATGTATATTTTGCTTATTTGATTGTTTTTTCACAATCTACTAAGTCATTTTCATCATTTTTATTTATAAATAATGGGTATTTTATGTTTAAGATGATTAGTTTTTCACCATCTAAGATACTTTCATCACTTTTATGAACAAATAGTGGGTATTTTTATATTTAAGAACTAAAGATAAAAAACACAAAAGAATCAGCTGTAAGTGACCAGAAATTTTAACCCCAGATTTGCACATTGGTGCTACCATGAGGATTTTTAGTCATGAATAATTTCTAACCTCAATTGAAATGAACAAATATATATTAAGAAAGAAGAAAAAGGAAACCTAAAAGGGTCAAAATAACATCAATAAATATGAAATAAACACTCATATGGTCAAAAAATTACTTCAAACATATCTAGGAAAGAATGTCTTGTAATCAGCTCTTCAAGGTTGACTTACTTCCAGTCATTCCTAATGCCCTGACTGCCTTGTACCTGGTGCCTGATCAATTATTAGTTTGAACATGGAGTGCTGCTTTTTAGAGAGCTATCAACCCCCTTGAAGTAAATTGTATCCTGTGGCTAAAATTTGACATGGTTCAGGAAACACATACATCGTATATTCTTCCGCGGTGGGTTGCTATTTCTCAGACCCCTCAGAGGCATTTACATCCTCAGTGTTTGAGCCAAACTTTTCAGGGCTCGGATTCTTTGAAAACTTCAAATGCTCTGTACTGTTATCAGACCAGTGGTAAAGCTGATCTCAAAGTCCACTATTAAAACTCCCCTCAAAGACATTTTCATTAGAACTTTGTACATGGGCAGTTCAAAAGATCCAGCTATTGATTTTTGTTCAGAAGTCCTGTCTCCACTTTCATATTACGCAACTTTTTTGACAAGACTTTCAAAAACCGCAAACTGTGGTCTGCCTGCGAATCCAGCCAGGATTTTATGCTGCTCATTTGATTTCCTCAGGCCACATCCTCCTCATGTCCTTGTCAACATTGCAAGGAGAATAGCCGTCTTAGAAGATTTGCTAAAAAGAAGAAGCAATTTCACAGCAATGGGAGGAAAAAAAAAAAAAAACAAACTCTGACCTTTCCATGCACACCGCACTAAAAAAAACCTCAGTTAAGTAAATAACATTTTTAGCTGTAAAATTTTATTGAGGCATTCATTTATCAGACACATAGATAATCAGAGTGTTTATCTCTTTTCACCATTTAAAATTTCATAAAGGGAGTCAGGAAACAATGTGTGTAAATTGTAGCAAAGGGCCTCTAGCATATGCGCTCAGCACACATTTAATGGAATTATCCATTAAAGAGTAGGTGGCAGAAGCAACTGAAGAATTAATTATTGGGATATTGGGATATTTTTTATCTATCTGTCCCTGCAATGTGAAATAGGACCTGTCTTCATATTACTTCTGTCACCTTGTGTGGCCTTTCAAAGGTAGCAGTTCCAAAAAGATACAGAATTGAATCATGTATTTGACTGTGACCCACAGTGTGAACATTTCAAGGCCCACCAGTTCATTCTGAAGAGAGAAATTTGGGGAGGGTGAGAGGGTTCAATTTTGAGATGCCTAAGAGGTAGCTTAGTTTACATAGGTACATAGGTGGTACTTAGCATATATCTCTTTTTAACTCTGTAATTTAGCATTTACATAGGTACAGTCCTCGTGAATTTCAAACTTGAAGATAGAAATATAACTTTATATATGAGAATGAAAGCCAACTCAATAGAAATCTCTGTATTTTTTTTCTACACATAGGCATTTTCTAGAAATATTACTATTTTTTATAATTAGACCTAGCATTTACTGAGCGTTCATTAAATGATAGGCATTGTACTATAGATTTTACTTGTATTATCTCATTTCATCCTTATAACAACTCCTAGAGGCAGAGGGTACACATTTACATTTACATTTTATGGGTGAGGAAGCAATGGGTGAGAGAAATGAAGAAAACTGCTCAAGATTGACAACTAGCAAATTTTGAAAGTGAAATAGGGTAAGAGCTTTGGTCACATGACTAAAACGAAGGAGTCAGAAATTATGCAAGATCCAAAGTTGCACACAGCAAAAAATTCTATAATTCTAAATCCAGCATAGGATTATGGATATAATATTGCATTTCTTTGGGAGGCAATATAGAAACTTCTCCATTTCGTGGGCCTATTTGATCTCAAAATGTCTGAAAGACTCATGAAAGGAAAGAAAAAAACAATAAAATCACATAAACCAAAACCCCTCAATATTTAAATCAGAAATAAGATTTTATTTAAATATCTATTGTATAGTTTTGAGATAAAAATTATCTTATTTATCCAAGAAAAAAATGGAAGTTTTCTTTTGATAGGAGTGCTTTAATTACACGTTTATCTTTTTCTTCTCTGACTTCACTTTTTCCTAAGCCTACCTTGTACTGTACCATACAATGACAGCCAGGCAGTGAAACATGGTCTCATTTGGGTTATCTTGTCAACCTTTTCAAGGAAGTATTGGGAGCGCAGTAGGTTTACCTCACACAAAGAAATGTATCCAAGGCCAGTTTTAAAATGTCAGGTAGTGAAGAGTTCCATGCTGCCACAATTCAGGATGCAAGTGGACACTGGTGAACCCTCAGATGTGTCTCTTTCAGATCAAATGTAGAAAACGTACTGTTCCTATAAAAAGCTGTTAGCAAGTTCGTGAACTTGACAGCACAGGGCAACAGCTTCCCATTGTAGGAAGAAATGAAAGCACACTCTACATGGTTTTCCTGATGCTTCTCTCTTATTTGATCCTTTTGAATTCATTTTCATACTCCCCCTGCTGGACTTAATCAGGCCTAAACAAATGAGTTTGGGTGGTGGCAGTCTGTTGACCTGTGGATGACACATCAAGGTGCCCAGGAGTTCCAGTCCTTTATGCCTCGTTAAGTAGAAATCAGTCATTGAGGCCAACAGCCATCTCACCCTTTTGGTACTGTATGTTGGAACTTACAAAAGAAGGGCTAAATTCAGTAGCGACTGAATTAAGCAGTTTCACTTCTGACAAAATGTCAGAAACAAATGACACGCTCCTGTACAATACTACAGCAAGGATCATACCCAAGTAATTTATGAAACAATTAGTTCATATTGACCTTGGGGTTTCAAGAATTTATACAGAGTATATGAGAGATGGAAAAATCATACTGTAATTCAAGACAAAAGTGGTACTTAGCATATATTTCTTTTTAACTACATTAAAAGTAGCATTTACATAAATATTTTGAACATTCAAAATAAAATCACCACAAAAATAAAGATCTTTTTATTCTTAGATTATTAATATTGCTACCATTTTAATGAATCGCCACTGTGAGTCAGGCTATTCCATGCTTTTTGTGAATAAGTAATTGCAGATTCAACTGTCACAAATGCTCCTTTGGGTCCTTGGTAATATAAAAATAAACTTGTTTGATGTGATTGATGACATGGTTCCACGAACATCTCTTGTGGGAGCTCAAGAGTTGAATTTGAACAAGTTACATGTAAATCATAAAAGATTCTTTTTCCATTGTCACATGGGAATCTCCTCTAGTTCCTGCAGCTTCCTTGCAAGATAACAGCAGAGGAGATGGAGAAGGAAAGTTCGTCAACTTGACACTGCCGTTTTTACGCCTTATTGGGAACTTCACCTGAGGAAGTCGCCTGTCCTCATGTCACTCATGAATCTCAGATGCTATGCGACATTTTTACCCTTATAACATTACTGATAGGTTTTCGTTTGTTTCCCAAACTTTCAGAGTACTTTAGAGTGTTCTTGTTCATCTTCAACAGATGCAATGAAGGCCCCAAGACTACAACTTCTACATACCCACTACTAAGACGTCCAAGACAAAGTATAAACAAGCAAAGAGAGTGTAGTCCATCAAGGTTGTTCTGTTTTAAAAGAAATGATAATTACACAATGATAGACTGCTTAACCCTTAGAAAAGAAGGAGGAAGGGGATGGTTACAGGAGCAACTTAGACTTTATAACCCTCAGGCTTAAACAGAAAGTCCAGATTAACTCTCTCCATTTCTCCGCCACAGTTAACATGCATTATCAAGTGCAATCTTTGAGATGATACTGTGGGCTTCATATATATCCCAATATCAATATCCCTATTTTTTACAGAATGTCCAAAAGAGATCCTCTCTGCCCCTCAGATAAAAAGCAGTGCCATTTTTATTTTCTGTATATTTTAGTTGTTTTATATGAGGACGATTTTTTTTTTAATTCGATTATTTAGGTTCTGAAGTAAAGTATTTTAGGTATTTTGGCTTACTTGTTTTTTTTTTAAATCTTAATAACTTCTTATATGTGGGTGCCCTGAGCACTTAGATGACCACCATGTGTCTATCAGTACTGATTTAATATTTTCCAAATCCACTGTAATCCCACTAGTTGGAATTACAAAAGAACATCAGGAAAATCATTATGCAAACATCTTGAGACTCTCGTCTAACCTACCTGAAAAGGAAAAGGTCAGCACCTTTGCAAAAGAAATAAATAAATAAAGATAATAAAAACTTTATTAAACATTGGTCTCTGAACCAATAATAGTAATAATAACAAATTTATGGAACACTTCCAGTGTGCCAGACACTGTGAAAAAAATTTGTAAAACCTTGTATCTTTGAATATTTTCCAAAACACCTGTTATAAGCAGAAGAGGAGATTGAAATTTAGAGAGGTTAAATGACTTGCTAAAAATTAGCTGATAAGCAAGGATATCAAGTTATTGTTTAAACCCAGGTCTGACTCCAGAGTTAATTCTCTTTGTCACCTTTCTACGCTCTTGCAGAATTCCCTTTCAAGGTGAATTACATCTTTTCCACACACATAATCAGTCACAAAGATTTCTATATTCTCTTTCAGAATTGCCCTGCAAATCTGTTATGCCTTCATTTTTGTCATCGGATTCCTCTTATAAACTAAATCCTCCTTAATTCTTATCTATAATATTTCAATGGTTCCATCTGGTTATCCTGACATAAAACTCTCCAGTTTTCCACTTCAGTGTTTTATTTTGCCAGCTTTTTCAAATAAACTGTCTCTCTTTTTTTTAATCATTGGCCACCTTCTCTACATGGAAGTCCTCTATTTATCCATCAAGATCATGTGCAAATATGAAGTTTTCTCTGGCCTTCTAAGCCAATGTATGCCTTCAGTTCTACGTACTTGGTACATAATAACTCTAATATATTGTTATTCAAATTTATATGTTTGCCTCCTATTTTGGATAAACATGTTTTATTCACCTTGTATTTCTATGAAAATCACAGTGCTAGGAATACAGTTTATGTTTTTGTTTGTTTTAGGGATGAATGAAGAAATTTAAATATTCAGTTAGCCTCAAATCCTTTAGCAAAAAATAAAAGGGGGGGAGTGAGTGATAGAAACTCTATCCAGCAAAGTTTTATATTTGAATTTCAATATTTAAAAAACAGAAATTTACTAGGATGAATGTGTATCCCGGCTTACTTGGACTTCTTAACACCTTGAAATGTTCTACCCCAAACCCTAAGGTTCTAGATTACTTCCTATAAAATCTCTAAAGTGCATTCCTATGACAGTCTTCTTAATTCTAATTTTCCAAAAAATGTTTTCTTTTCATTACCAACTTTATTATCTAGTTCTATAACAAGTATGTGAACACTATCATGAGGCCTTCATGAGAAAATTCTAAAATGACATTGAAATGGTCCTTCTAATATGCATATATGTGCAACTATGAAACAAAACTAATTTGGAAAAACTTTTACAAAAGAGAGAAAAACACTTCAAGAGAATTAAGAAAAACATGAGCACTTATGTTTTCATAACTTACTGGTCTAAATGCAAATTTTGACCTGTATCGAAGCTGTGGTTATTTGCATTAAATTTATTTGGGTTTTAATTATCAATTATTGAAATTTAAATACATCAAGAAAGTCATTTCAAATGTATACAACTTTTCTATCACTAATGCACATCCTGCCTTATACTTTTGCTATTTATTATGGATTCAGTTATAGAATATCACAATAAAATAAATATCATGATACAATGAGTGACACACATTTTTTCCTGTTTTCCTAGTACACATAAAAGTTATATTTACACTGCACTGTAGTCTATTAAAAGTACAATAGTCTTATGTCTACAAAAATAATGTACATAACTTGATTTAAAAATACTTTATTGCTAAAAAAGGCTTACAAACATTTGAGCCTTCAACGAGCTGTAATCTTCTAGCTGTTAAAGGTTCTTACCCTGATATTGATGGCTGCCAACCGATCAAATGGTGGCTACTGAAGGTTGGGGTGACTATGGCAATTTCTTAAAATAAGACAACAATGAAATTTGTCACATTGATTGACTATTCTTTTCCCAAAAGACTTCACTGTAGCATGCTGTGTTGTTTGGCAGTATTAAACCAATTGAAAAATTGGCACTGTAAAATTGAAGTCAATTCTTGCAATTTGTGCCACTGTTCTATTAACTAAGTTTATATATATTTCAATAATGTTCACAGAATCTTCACTAAAAGTACATGCCATCTCAAGAAACCAAATTCTTTGCTCATCCATAAAATGTAACTCCTCATTTGTTAAATTAAATCACCAGACTGAAGCAATTCAGTTGCATCTTCAGGCACCACTTCTAACCCTAGTTCCTTTGCTGTTTCCACCATCTGCAGTAATTTCCTCAGTACTGAAGTCTTTAACCCCTCAAATTCATCCATGAGGGTTCGAGTCAAATTCTCCCAAACTCCCCTATTTTGATCGCTCATAAACCATAAGTTTTTATTGGTATCTAGAATTGTGAATTCTTTCCAGAATGATTTCAGTTTACTTTTTCTAGATCCATCAGAGGAATCACTATTTATGGCAACTATAGACTTATGAAATTTGTTTCTTAAAAAATAAGGCTAAAAATCAAAATTACTCTTGGATTCGTGTGCTACAGAATGGATACTGTGTTAGCAAGCATGAAAGCAGAATTAATGTCCTGGTACATCTCCATCAGAGCTCTTGGGTGAGTAGGTATACTTTCAATATTTTGTAGTGAATGTTGTGATGTAATATTTTGAAGTTAAATTTTTTTTTCTTAGCAGTAGGTCTCAACAGTGGGCTTAAAATATTTTTTAAGTCATATTGTAAATAGATGTTCTCTCATCCAGGCCTTATCCACTTATTGAGCATAAGCAAAGAGGATTGAGCATATTTCCTATGGGTTCAAGGATGTTCAGAGTGCCAAATGAGCATTGGCTTTACCCTAAAGTCACTATCTGCATTAGCTACTAACAAGAGAATCAGCCTGTCCTTTTTGAAGCTATGAAAACCATCAACTTCTCCTCTCAAGCTATAATCCAGTTGGCATCTTCATCCAGTATAAGGTTAGTATTTCTGCACTGAAAATTTGTTATTTAGTGTAGTTACCGCCATCAATTATGTTAGCTAGATCTTTAGGATAACTTGTTGCAGCTTCTACATCAGCACTTGCTACCCTAATTCATGCTTTTATGTTACCAAAGTGCTTTCTTTTCTTAAATGTCACAAACCAACATCGGCTACCTTGAAACTTTCCTTTTGCATCTTCCTAACCTCTCCCAGCCTTCAGAGAATTGAAGAGAGTTAAGGCCCTGTTTAGGATTAGGCTTTGATTAAGGGAATGTTGTGGCTGATTGGGCCAACTATCTAGACCACTAAAACTTTCCCCATATCAGTAATATGGTAGTTGTGCTTTCTTACCATTCATGGAATAGTACTTTTAATTTCCTTTAAGAACTTTTTGTTTCCATTCACAACTTGTCTGTTTTATACAAGAGGGCAATCTTTTGGCCTCTCTTGGTGTTTAACATGCCTTCGTCACTAAGCTTAATTATTTGTAGCTTTTAATTTAAAGTATAAGACTTGCAAATCTTCCTTTCACTTGAAAACTTAGAGGCCATTGTAGGGTGATTAAGTGGCTTAATTTCAATACTGTTGAGTCTTAGGGAATAGGGAGCCTAAAGCGCGGGGGGAGAGCTGGTTGGTCTATCAGTCAGAACACACAATGCATTTATTAATTAAGTTCAACATCTTATATGGGTATGGTTCCTGGTTTTCCAATACAATTGCAATAGTAACCTCACATCAAAGATCATTGATCACAGATCACCATAACAGATAAAACAGATTTTATAATAATAAAAAGGTTGAAATACTGTGAGAATAGCCAAATTTGTCATAAAGACAAAAAGTGACAAAATGCTCTTGAAAAAATCATGCTGATAGACTTATTCAAAGAAGGATTAGTTTCAAGATCTCCTGAAGATACTCAAATCTGCAGATACCCAAATCATTTATAGAGAAGGACATAGTATTTGCATATAATCTATAAGCATACTCCCATATCCTGGTTTAAATCCTCTCTAGATTACTTATAATACCTTTATAATATAAATGCTATGTAAATAGTTGTTATACTGTATTGTTTAGGTAATAATGACAAGAGGAAAGTCTATACATGTTCAGCACAGAGACAATTCTTTTAAATACTTTCTTCCCCCATTGGTTGAATCCATCTGTGTGGAATCAATAAATAGTGAGGGCCAATTTCATAACCTTTTAAAATCATTGAACAAAACAAACAAACAGACAAAAAATTAGACAGAGGAAATCCTGATTTAAAACAAACTACAACCAACTAAAGTAATTCCCATTTTGAAATTACTAACATCATGAAATTCTTCAGAAACCAGGAGTTATAGCCCCAATTAAAAAAAAAAAAAGTTTATCATGTTCTTATGAAAGCCAAATGATAGCATTTATTCTATTTTATTAATAAGAGAGCATCTCACAGTATAGTATAACTAGAAGGTTTCTTTATGTTAAGCTCACTCTATTTTCTTACCTTATAGGTGAGTAACGGGAAAGGTTGACAAATGCATATTTGAGCAGATACTGTGGACTTGTATGTTGAAGTATCTAGGAGACAGACACATGAATATAAATAAGTTGCTCTAAACTCATTCTCCTATCTTCTTTGGAATTATAATCTATAAGAAGAGAGAATTATACAATGCTTATCTCCACTTATTTCTTAAGCTTTTTTTACTTTGATTTCCATCATGGTTGTAAAAATGCACAAGGGTTTTTAGAAACACCACAAATTTCCTATTTGTCTCACTACCACTTCTCCCATCATAGGACAAACTGACAATCTGTGCAGAGTGTTACAGATTCCTCACTGCCACCGTAACAAATGGCTCTAAAAATGCCACACCAGTCTTCTTCCTGCTCCTCTTGGGGGGAACAAAACTGATCCAGAAGGTTTGGGCTGTGTGTCAAGAAAGTAGATAAACAAACCGAACTAACAGTTGGGAGTAGGATTAGAGAAAATGTTCTCCAGAGATTTCTATTGTTAGGAGAACGGATAAGGCTGTTAACAAAGAAAGGAAATAAAGCAATATGCACACACAAAAAGACAAACTTTAAACCGGCTGCCTGTGAACAGGACAAAGGGAGAAAATTGGGTTCAGTGGGAAAGGACTCTTATTTCCCCCCATTGAGAAGTTTTGGCTCAGCTTGTATTTTTTTCTCTTTGTCTTTTCCCCTTTTAAAGTTATATGTTAATTTGGTTTACAGAATAATTATTCATTCGTGGCTTTCCCTAGGCAGCTAGTTGTTTACAGAGTCACATATTGTTCAGACACTATTTTTTTCCTACTTTGGCCCATTTTGAGTCAGGTTAAATGAAGTGGGAAGTTGTCATTTGCTGGTGAGGCTGATAAATCTGAGAGCCAAAAAAGATAATTTGGGCTCAATGAACATTTCTGTGAGCTCTCTTTTAGAGGATAGAGCAATTGTTGACTCCTGATGTCTTTGACTGTGGACTGCATATTAGTCCATTTAAATAAGTGTCAAATACTGAAAAATCAGTGAAATCAGACATTTGAAATCTTACAAATATCAATACCAGGAACTGCTAGAATGGCATGTAAACTGTGCTTTACAAATTCAATTCTGCCACATCTAAAGCCTTTGTTTCTCATACTGTGAAAGGATGATAGTGGAATAGATTATCTATAAAGTCTTATCACCCCTGAACTTTGGATCTTTTTCAATTAAATTTATCCTATTGATAGGGTAATAAAATGATTTTGGGCGGCTCCTGTGGCTCAAAGGAGTAGGGCACTGGACCCATATGCTGGAGGTGGCAGGTTCAAACCCAGCCCCGGCCAAAAACTGCAGGGGGAAAAAGTGATTTTAATAGCTAAACTTACACCAAGATTTGACACCTGCCTTACCTACTGGACCAAAACTGCCAAATTTATAATTGATGATACTGTATTTCAGAATAAAACATTTCTTTTCAATTTAATCTAGTAGTTCACATGTTATTTTAAATTAGCACTTTCATATCAATAGTCATAAAGTATCTTTACCTCCCCCCCAAAAAAGAACAATTCAGCCAAATATCAGTTATGATATAATTTAAAACAATTGGGAAATGTATATATCCTGTTCCTTTAGTGAAATACTTTGTAAGTCATACATTTGTATCAAAATTTCGGTCATAAATTTATATCAAAACGCTTCATATTTTAACTATATGTAATTTTAAATATAAGAATAACACATTTTTACAACAACTTAAAAGGCGATAGAGTGGTCCTAGACCCTAATTTTTAGTCTAGGTACCCAATTCTTAAAATTCTTACCCCAGAGTTTTAACTTTCAGCCTTCCAAAGCACAAGACCATCTTTTTCATTCAAGTCATTACAGTTTCTTAAAGGAAAAAGTAGTTGTCCAGATTCAAGGATTAGAAGAGCACCAATATAAGAAAAGTAGTTGGCAACATTAAAGAAGGAAACCAAACATCTACCCTTTTAATTGGGCTCTTAGTCACAAGGCTGAATGAAGTAAATCAGACATTAGGTTCTGAGAAGAGAATTTTTGTTTTTATAAAGATAGCCAGAAAGTTTATTATTAGAAAGGCAGACACAGTCACATAATCACTCAGTTGATTATTGACCATTTGCATGTGTGTGCTGGTGACTTCTCTTGATAACATGGCAACTTGTACTTTTGACGGAACATGAATCCCAACTTGTTACTACCTGGTGGGGTATTTTAATTCTGAAACTGATAGAGGTAAGAGGAAAGTTAAAGTTTACACTGAGAATTTTTTAGGATTTTGAGGATTTTATCCAAATCCTTTATCTTTCTACTATGTAGCTTCCAAAGCGTGAATATAATTAACACTCCTTTAAAATAATTTTCTTGCTGTTGCCTAAATTATCATCCATTTGCCACTTAAAACTTAGACATTATTCCTTGATTTCTTAATTGTCTAATCCTTTTTGTGATTTGTCTTCACATCAAGGGAAAAGTTGGTTCATTTTTATGGACTGCTTATTGCTTTTACAGTGCTACAGCATCTCTTGATGTGTTTTCCTTAATAAAATTATTAAATTTACCTACCCCTTTTTTATTGTATAGATATATTACCTGCTTTAATTTAACAAGATAAAAACGTGCCTCTGTCACCTTTAAAAATATTATTTATTAATCCAAGTACCTCATAGCCAATATGTGAGGAGACTAAATTAATTCTGATGGGTTAAGGTGTAAGTCCTTTTGAAAATTAGCATCAACTTCATAGCTAAAAGTAAGGTAATGTGTTTTATAACAAGCCCTTGAACACTTCTGAAAATGGAAATTTGCAGCCTGGAATATTAATTTAATAATCTAGTAGTAAATGCAACTCCCCATCCCCTAATCTCTCTCCTCATTTATCCTTCCCATATTTGAAGAAGAGGAAAGATTTATTTCCTAATCAAAGCAGGGATGTTGATAAAATGTGTTATCAGGCTCCTTATAGTGCCAAATAGTCAGTGCTTTCCAGAATCGAATAATCCCCTCCTATTGCGGACACTCTATACACAAATACATCGTTCTCTTTCTTCTGTTTCAGTCTCTAAATAGCCGCTGATGACTGCACTTGGAGAAGTAAATGACTTGCAAGGGCTTGAATTTTCACCTCTCCAACAGGCATTTTATTTTGTAGAGAACACCTTTAAAAATATACAAGTGGGCATCTAAGGTTGAATTCTTATCTAATATAATAGTCTTTCAGTGTAGGAAATGTTTCCCTTGCCCCTGATATTTTCTCTAGATCCTGTTCTACAAATAGTCTCAGTACTCATAATAAATAACATCATTCATGAAAACTTACTTGAATATCTAGCATTACCGAGGTAGGGCAAAAACTAATTTAAATCACAGTGTCTGACTCAAGATCTTTGATCCATTGCTGACCACTTACCTTCTTTTAACCTTTTGTATTGGCCTGAATTTTGATTTGTTTTATTCCTACTCATTTCCCAGGTATGTCCTCAGGTGACCCTTTCTGATTTGAAGGACTAGATCCAATCTCATACAGTATTCTCATCATCTTTCTTTATGGTGATTATCAGAAATTTTATACTACTGTGTGTTATTTCTATAATGTCCTTTTTAATCATGAATTTGTGCTGGGTAAAAGAAAAAATGTTTATTTCACTTTTATTTTGAAAGTTTTCCACCAGTATGGCATTCTAGGTTTATTTCACCTTCATTTTTGAAGTTATTTTTGCTGGTTTATCGTTCGAGGTTGGCTATTATTTTCCTTCAGTATGTTAAAGACAATGACATTGACTATTATTTTCTTTAAGCATAGTAAAGATAATGACATTTCCATTATCTATCACTATTATTATTATTCTTGAGAATTTACATCTTAGTCTTATTGTTGGTTCTTTGTTAGTTATGTACTTTTCTTTTCTTTTTGGTACTTTTAACATCTTCTACTTGTCTTTGTGTTTCAGCGGTTTTACCATGACAAGCCTAAGCTAGGTTTTCTCTGTGTTTACCTACCTGGAGTTTGTGGAACATTTTCAACTTTGGTATTAATGCCTTTCACAAACTATGAAAAACTTTCTGCTGTTATTTCGCTGAATATTGCTTCCACACCATTTTCTCTCTCCTTTCTTTCTAGAGCATCAATGGAACATATGTCAGAACATCTGAGCCAGTTCCACGTGTATCTTATACACTGTTGCCTTTTTAAAAAATCCCCCCCCACTTCCGGTCTTCCTATTGATCTTTTCTTTATTAATTTAGTTTTCTGCTGTGTTCAGAAAAATTTTCAAGAAAAGTTCTCTTCAATTTATTCATTGAGTTAGT
This sequence comes from Perodicticus potto, assembly GCA_963574655.1. Classification (NCBI taxonomy): domain Eukaryota; kingdom Metazoa; phylum Chordata; class Mammalia; order Primates; family Lorisidae; genus Perodicticus; species Perodicticus potto. Next base: position 3,229 of record CAUYRH010125740.1, on the reverse strand, counting down.
AATTTTAGATATTGTAATTTTCCTTGTTAGAATGGTCATGCATTTTCATAGATTTCAATTTCCTGGTTAAATTCTCCTTTCATCCTTACATTTCATTTATTTTTAAAAGTTACTATAACATTTTATTAACTAATATCTGAGGAGAAATATTATTTAAATTGTAAAATAAGGACCTCTACACATTCTCTTCTTCATAAATACAAAAGAAAAATGGGGCAAAACTCTTAGAAACAACTTTTCAGAATTCTAGGAGTTAACCAAAAGCATACAACAATCTTTGAAGCACTTATGCAAGAAAGAAATGCAGAATCTCAGAACTGCGAAGTTGGAGGCAGTTAAACTTGCCCTATTCACATCTTCCAATTTTCAGCTTGAAAATTAATAGCCTATAATTATAGTGAAAACCAGAAGTTTATCTGCCACTGGAGGGGCCAGAGTGAGTTTGGACCTTCTTCAAAACCTCATTCCCAGAGCATTGTCATTATTTGACCTGCCTGGTGGCTCATAGGAAAAACCCCACTTCCTCACAGGGCTCTCTTTATTTGGCCTGATTTAGAGCTCCCTCAGCAAAAAAGCCTTGTGCCTTGAAGAGTTTGTCCAAAAAAAAAAAAAATTAGTTCCTACAAATAATAGACTACCTAACAAGCATAAAAGGAAGAGGTAGGAAAGGAAATAACCCTAGAGTCTTTGAAAAATAATAACTTAGAGAATGGAGAAGGCCATATGCATGGCTTGGGCTATGCACATGTCTTGGGCTATGTACATGCTCTGGGACACACTGAGTAGTCCCTAAATCATCACTTCCAGCTGACTTTGACACTTTGTACAAATAGGAAGTAAAGGCTAAAATTGAATCCTCAACTGTCTGGTGAGTGCTGAAGCTGTACGTTCAGCAGAAACTGGGAGTCTTATTGTTCCAGAGATTGAAGAATCTCTGACCTCTCATAATCTGACAGTGCAACCAAGGAGAGATTTAAGAATTTTGGAGAACTTCAAGAACAAAGTCTTCGGGTACTTTTGGAAAAAACAAAGAATATAGCCTATAGGGAATTATTTCAGAAAAATCACTAAACAAATAAACAACAATATAAAGAGCAACAATACCAACACTTGTCTGAGGGGTGGAGGAAGTGGAGAGAATCTGATTCCCATAGTTACCACATTATATTATTTAAAATATCTCATTTTTACCCTCCCAAATGACTCATGTATAAAATAAGTAAGGTTCATACAGAGGGGAAAAGCAATCAACATAAAGTGTTCCTGAGGAAATACTGCCTTTCTTGATGTATTTTCCTTAAATAAAATTGTTGGATTTACCTACCCCCTTTTATTATATAGATAGATCACCTGCATTAATTTAATAATAAAAATATGCCTCTCTCATCTTTAAAAATAGTGTGAGGGAGTGAGAGGGTCTGATTCCCAAAGCTACCACATTAAATTATTTGAAATCTCTAATTTTTACAAAACAAAAATGATTCATGTATAAAATAAGTAAGATCCATAAGAAGGGAAAATCAGTCAACGTAAAGTATTCCTGAGGAAATACAGATGTAGGACTACCAGACAAATATTTTAAAGTGAATATGTTAAGTGTATTTAGAGAACTAAAGGAAATAATGTATAAAGAACAGAAGAAAAATAGAGGAGTGATGTCCCATTGAATAGAAAATTTAAAAACATAGAAATTATAAAAATCTAATAAAATTATTTTTTAAATGTTTATTTCAAATTAATGTGAGGGTACAAATGTAAGGGCTACATTTTTCTCACTTCCAAGGTAAAGTTCAAATTATAGTTAAGCCCTTCCCCCAGGGGTCATGCTGAACATCCTCACTTTGTGCACATTAGGTGAGTGCCTGCCAATTATCCTCCTTCCTCAAAACAATCACCCTCTTCCCTTCCTCTCCCCACCCTTTGCTAGACTATATTTGTATTTTATCATTCATGTGGGTGTGTAATTATTTATATATTGGTTTCATATTAGTATTGAGTACATTGGATTTTTGTTGTTGTTGTTTTGTTTTGTTTTTCCATTCTTCAGATACTTCACCAAGAAGAATCCAGGTAAACATAAATGATGTAAAATCTCCATTTTTTCTATGGCTGAATAGTACTCCATGGTACACATACACCACAGTTTGTTAATCATTCATGGGTTAATGGGGATTTGAGTTGAAAAGTACAATAAAAAATGCAAAAATATATTTCAGGTATTAAAATATATTTAATTAGTCAAAAAATGAAATTAGTAATTATGAAAGTCAAGATAATCCAATATAAATTACAATAAGAACAGGATGAAAATAAAGTACAATGTGGCATTAACTTAGCATATCCTAAAGCATACCAACATATACAATGTAGAAATTACAGGAGAAGAAACAGAGAGAGAGAGAGAAAATGGAAAAAGTTGTTCAAGAACAATAATCAAAAATTCCCCACATTTGATGAAAAACAATATATCCACCTAAGAAGCTCAATAAAATCCAAGTAGAATAAACAACAAAAAAAAAATTGCAGATCTAATTACACTATATTCAAATCTTTTAAAAAAGAAAAAATCTTGAAAGCAGCAAGAAATGATTCATCATGTAAAAGGGATCCTTGATAAGATAAACAACTGATTTCTAATCAAAACTATGGAGGCTAGAAGGAAATGGTATCATACTCAAAGAGTTGAAAGAAAAAAATTGATCAACAAAGAATTTAACATTTAGAAAAACTATCTTTCAAAATTAAGCAGAAATTAAGACACCTCCTAAAAATAAATCTGAAAAACTATAACATCCAGACCTTCTTTACAGGAAATACTAACAGGAATTCTAAAGACTGAAATGAAATAACACAAGACAATAAATTGAAACCACATTAAAAAAAATCTGAGAGTACAGATATATATTGTACTTTTGTTGGTAACTCTTCTTTCCTGTCTGATATAAAAGACAATTGCATAGAGCAATAGTTATAAATCTGTGATAACAGGCATACAATACATAAATGCACAAAGTGGGGGAAGGAATGAAGCTGTAAGAAAGCAAAGTTTTTGTATTCTATTTAAATTGAGCTGGTGTTAATCTAAAAATAAATGAAGTGGTTATTTGTAATTCCCTGAACAAATACTAAGAGAATGACTGAAAATATATAGTGAAAGTTATGACAAGGGAATTAAAAAGGCACATTAGAAAATATTTAACATAAAAGAAGGTAGGAATAGAGGAATAGA